>CM031377.1:19605977-19867299 GCA_018208015.1 Medicago ruthenica
ACATAGGCCTTTCTTAGCGTAGTAATACAGTCAAGAGGACTGATATTGGTAGTTTAGTCAATCATTTTTCCTAAATTTTAACTGGCACCACTAAAAATTACCAACTACTAGTATAAATTACTAACATCTTTTTTATTTATATTTTCGATGTTTGTAGCGAAAATCAAAACTAACATGCTATTAATTGATGCCAAAGGCACACATAATATCAGAATAAACGCATCGCCATCATCATCACTAATAATCAGATGCGCCCGCCACCATCCATTTTCAGACACGGGCATTTGAGAAACCTATAAAAATTAGTAGCAATTGTGCCATTATCTGTTCTTTGACAGCATTAACAGGCATATGTATGCACGTAAACTACTAAAGCTAGAATTGAGTTTGTATTCAAGACATATGAGGGACAAAACAAAATTGGTAAACCATAATAAACTCGTGCAGAATGTCTGTATTCTGTACATCATAAATTTGTACAATAGAATAATATCATAAACTCAATCTTCAACTAATCCACCAGTTTCTGCATGTACTCCACTCTAAATCTGTGATTGACTATTCCTATGAGGCATCAACTCCTCCCCAACAACAGTGCGAACCATCAACTGAGAATTCAGAAATATTAGTAGAAGAATAAATGACATTAAATGACAAAAATTAGCTAGAAGTTTCACAATTTCTTCTAGCCAAAGTTTACAGTGTACAGAACAAAAATATAAATATTATTTGACAAAAGAGCTCCCTTGAATGTTTTGCTTCTAGTTGAAAATCATGTAAAAGAAAGTTATAGGAAGAAAAGTGCATACTGAAGTTGAATAGAATTATAAATACCAGCTATTTATACAGCTCACTCCATAACAATTGTTATGAATAATTAAAGATATGACTATTCTGCATCTCTCAAAAACATTAACAGTCACAAATAGTCACTTGATTGAAAAAGTATAACAACTCCACTTTTAAGATTCAAATAGAAGAACAATGAAGTAATTAAGTTATAAGATACTAGTTTACACACAAAAGAACTCACGGATTCACCCTAAAGTTAAAAGACATTAATTTACATAAGAGATTCTTGTACCTTCCAATCATTATAGTCAAATCGGAATACAAAGTGGGTCAAAGCAACATCCTTGGAAATAACTGATGTTGCAGCAGGAGCATTCCTTGGCGCTGGCAAAGTACAAGTACACGAAGAGAAGAAAAGATCTTGTTAAAATCAAGAATAAAAGTATAATAAATTTGAAGAGAGGATTAGAATAAGCATTTTGGAAGTGGCTCACAAACTAAGTGACGTCTAGACTTGTCCACTTTTATTTGAGCCCTTCCATCTTTGACTAAAAAAGACAGAGCAAATAAGTTCTCCACCGTTTGTGCAAAAGAGTTCCTATTCAAAACCAAATTTTCAAGCTTGACAGATCTATTCTTCTTTAAGATGTTAAACATAGTTAACATATTTTTATCAGTATCATTTCTCTCATTCTTTGAACCTTCAACAACCTGCAAAAGGATTTAATGCAAAAAACAAAACAATAATCAAGATTAGTATATATTGATTATATCAGATTCTGTATTCACACATTTTGAACACAAGTTAAGAGCACATTCTCAGCTGTAATGTACTAATTCCATTCTCGACTTAGGCCCTACGACAAATAAATGGGTGATAAACTGACTGCTAGAGATTAGTTGAAAATTGAAAACAATCTAGGATGCATTATTTAATCACTATAGCTCAAAACATCCTATGGATACTTTTATATACTGTCTTAAATCTGTTTCCTAGAAAAAACATATTCATAGAAGTTTTACCTCCTCTGGCCGTGCCAATTGAGTGGGCTTCACACTCCTTCTTCGATAAACCCTTTTCGGCTTTATCTTAGACTCCATTGGGCCAATCCTGAAGAAGCAAAATAAGAAAAAATTAATATTCAAAGAGATATTAGTTGCATCGAGAAAAAAAAATGCAAGATAAAGATTCTTGATGCATGGACATTACATCGTAGAACACCCATATCCCCCTCCAAAAATACTTGAAACTGCAATTCCAATGTCCTGCCAAGCTATTGAGTTTCTGCTGCAATCTTCTCTGCTAGTACTTGTTCCACCTCCTTGTCCGAATTTTTCAAGAATGTGAGTGACAAAGGTTGAAGGAGTGAGTCCACCACTAGAATGAGCTTTGACAGACACTGCCAAGGATTTGGTTATGTCCAAAAGAGCCTGTGCATCGGCTACTTGTTCTCTCGGTGTTGTGACTGAAAAAAGACAGAACCGTAAACCGTTGTATGTATGTGTGATGTGTGTATGTATATCCTTAAATCTTGGAATAACATACCATAGAGAATAGAGACAAAATAAAGCTGCGATAGCATAAAACTAATATTTAAATATAAAAAACAAAGGAAATCCTGTGAATAATCGGGAAAACGTTGGGTCCATATAAAATTGTAGAACGAATCACACTGGGAACTCGATAATTTTGTTTACCTTTTCTGGACAGAGTTCTAGAACAATTAATTGGTTACATTAGAAAATGTAGATATCCATGCAAGAAATTAATGTCGGGCTTAGGATTCGAATCCGATTGTGTAAACCACTGAAAATTAACAGCACATTACATACAATTTGAATGATACAACTACTTATACATACAAAATTTGGATAATGAAACTCATTTCATCGATGAAGAGATTACATAACACTCTGCCTATATATGAACCATCTCCCTCAATATGATTCAGTTCCAATGGTAATTTAATTTCTTATCTGTTTTAGTCATATATTTATCAATTAGATAGTTCAACAATTAAAAAGTATTTCTAATGCAGTAACACATTATATATTTGGCTTAAATGTAGTTTTTCCCCCTTATGTTTCAAAACGTTGCGATTTTGGCCCCTTAATAAAAAAAATAAAATTTTTTGCCCTCTATTAGGGAAATACTCTTTTGACCCTATAACTTTAGGGAAATATTTTCTTTTGACCCTCTATCTTTAGGGAAATAAGATCTTTTGGCCCCTTGTTTTGAGACACGTGGCGTCTTCTCAGCAGCTTTGCAACGTTTTGTAAAGTTAAGGGGTAAAATTGTTATTTTTTTTGTTAGGGGGCCAAAATCGCAACTTTTTAAAAGTTAAGGGGTCACAAATGCATTTAAGTCTATATATTTATCAGTTGTGGTAGTTTTTGCAACCACATAGCAACCGCAGTGAGTGACCGAGATACACATCGCAACAACCACAATGCTCGCAACGCATCCGCATCCGCAACCACAACTTTATATTTATCAATTAGTTCAACAATTTAAAAATACTATTTCTAATGCAATGAGTTGACTTATCAACTTTCAGTTAACAGTTAGTAGTTTTTGTAACTATCATTTAGTTTATATACACAGTATTTTATTAAACTAAAACCTACTTTATACTATTTACAGTTTATTCCATATGATGAAACTTTCAAAATAAACAATGAACAATTAAAATCGGAGAAATTAAATATACCTGACTTGTGTAATTTCTCAATTTCACTGAAAATCGAACCAAACGTTTTAGAGTCAGTCTTAGCAATATTCTCCCTTTCATCTGCAAAAAAGAAATCATAATGTGAATAAATTTTGAACTATCGCCAAACCAAATCAGCTACTTCACTAAACTATATTTCATTTGTTACACAGAAAATCGATATCAAAAATAGAATCTAAACGACAGCAATAACACAAAATTTGAAGTCGTTTCCTCATTTCTGGATTCTGTACAGAAATAGAAATGAAACTCGTAAAAGAATCAGAAAACAGAATCAGCGTTGAATAAAATTGAATTACCACCGTGAATCATGTTCTGGACGGCGATGTAACGAGAACGGAGAACTCGACGGCCGTTACTAGTTTGATAATCAACTTCGTCACCGTTATCAACGACGTCGCTGTTATCATCATCGTCGTCGCTGATGCTCATATTCATATTCAATTCGCGTTTCACGCTGATGATGTGATCAATGTGTGATTGAGACATTGAGTTTTTGCTGAATCGATTTCGAAAGCGTTATGGAGGTTAAAATCGGAAAATGGAATGCAACGATATGCGTGAAGCGGTAAGAGAGTGCAACATGAACTGAGAGAAGCGGAGATATATGAAGCGGCAAGGACTCAAGAGTCTTTGTGAGGCGTGCGTTCTAAGTTTTGAAATGCTAAATATATAGTGTGGGCTTATTTCTTTTTCTGACACTCGTTTGTGGGCTTTTTTTTTTTTGGGTAAACAACAGTGGGCTTTCCTTGGTGATTGCTAGACCTCTCAACCAAAAACGTAATTTTCTATAGGCATTTTTTTGAATATTGTTTTTCTCACTTCAAAGAAAGCTAAAACACACTAGTAATTTACGTTTTTACCCCGGCGGTAGTTTGTTGCTGATGGGAAGGATCCGGCGGCAGTTTGTTGCCGATGGGAAGGATCCGGTGGCAGTTAGTTGCCGCCGTCACCATCGGCAGCTAAATGCCGCTGCGATCAGTACTTATGAAGCTCAACACCCAGAACCTCCAACTTCATCTCTTCAAACTCTAAAAACTCTCAAATCTTCCAAAAATCTCAAAATTTTCAACCTCAAATCAACCAACACTCCAATAACAAGTAAGTTTCCATAATCAATTTCATTGTCTTTTTATGCTTATATGTTACATTTATTATCTTAATTTAATTTTTTTTTAGTTTTAGACTTTGTTTAATTTTTGATTTTTTTGGCAAGAAATGATAGATTGTTTACATGGAAATGACTTATGTTGCTTAAATGTTTAAATCTATGCCTGTTTATGTTGTAATTTTTAGCTTTAGGGTTTATGTATAATTTGCACTACAAGTGTCTGATGAAATGTTTGAATGAGTTTTTAATTGGATTGTTTTTAATTTCTTATGGTGTAGATCTGAAAAAATGGCTCAAGTATACTTTCATGTATCTTTCAACGGTGGTAACCAACATTTTTTCAAAGTTCGCGACGATATGACGTTAAAAGAATTGAAGGATCTACTTCATGAAATCAACCAACAAATCAACCACGAAGACGAGAGGAGGGTGGAGTACGTTTGGTATCACCGTCCATCGTTCGACTCAGACGGGAATTTGTCGTTCACTCGGTCGGAGTTAACGAACGACGACGACGTGAGGAGTGTGTTCTCGATATTTGCTGAGCCGAACATGATCCCCCTCGAGATGGATGTTACGTTGTTGAGGTCGCCTGAAGATATTCTCAAGAGTTTGATTCGGCCAGATGAAGATGTTTAGGTAGTATTATTATGTTGTGTCGTTGTTTTGTTGGATTTTTTTTTTTAATTCTTGAAAGTTTGCGGAAAATCTTGGCATTGAAGTGTCTTATACTTAGTGTAAATGTTTGCAAGTTTTTTGGAAACTCAAAAGAATGAAGAGAACACAACATGTATTCTGCCGAATCAGCTATATATGTTCTCACATCGAATTCCTTCGTATAGGATGAGTGTGACAAAAGGGAATGCAGTTCTAAGATGTTGTTTTGTACTTGATCATGCTCCTCTGTCAATTGAAACTTTGTTAGTTGGCAGGGCAGTAAGATTAAGTTCAAAAGAATATATTGGAATAACTACCCTCGCCTGCGACACCAGCTGTGTCGGCTGAGAACTACCCTCGCCCGCAACAGGCCTCCGGCCTCTTCCCAGGCACATGAGGGTTTGCAGCCTGCCTCTCCCGTCGGTAGCTGCTAGTCATGGGCTGCTTACCAGCTCTAGTCGTCCTATCTTGGTTCTGATCAGACATATCTACACAAAAACAAAACTAAAAAAATTAGGCATAATAAAAACATCATTCTATCACAATTCCAACATTCTCACAATTCTATCACAATCTAAACAACATTCATCAACATACTCATTTAGGCATTTTAACAAACACTTTGAGTGCAACATTCACATTGTGTTAATTGGACAACATTCACAATCATATTATACTTAAACATAATCTAAACAACATTCACAACAACTACATTCATCTATAACATCATAAACTACACATTCAATCTACAAAAATTTCAATTTAATCATAAACCCTAACCACATGCAATCTACCAAAATTAGCAAAAATAAACCTATCTAAACTAACATTAACATTAAAAATGATTAATACTACGTACTTGTTGCTGATGGGTATGAAATTGCTTGAATTTAGTGGAATGGAATTGGAGACGATGGGAGAGAAATTGAGAGATTTTGTGAATTTTGAAACCTGGAAAACAGGTTCTGTTTCAGTACAGATCGCAACGGCAGTTAGCTGCCGATGGGGACGGCGGCAACTAACTGCCGATGAGTCCGGCGGCAGTTAACTGCCGATGCACCATCCCAGCGGCAATTAACTGCCGCCGGACTAAAACCGTCATTTACCGGTGTATTTTAGCCTTGTTTAATGTGGGAAAAGCAATTTTCCATTTTTTTTTTGCTTAAAGGGGTATAGAAAATTAGGTTCTGATTGTTGTTCTCGTGGAATTTTTTTTTTTTTTGAGAAATTGAAGATGACTTTTGAGCAACTTTTAATTTCAGTTGATTCTTTCATTTCTTTTATTAGATGATATTCTATTCATTTTGTTATTTATTTACTTTAAAATCACATTTTTTTCCATATTAATATCTTTATTGACTTGCATTGAGAACTTTCCATAGTATATAATTATGGTACTATCTATTTATAGACATTTTTTCCTTTACCATTTTAAGTCAACTCTAAACTTGAAAAATAATTAATTTATATAAAGTTTGTTAATATTGTCTTTGTCTAAAGATACATTATGAGCCTCATTCATTCGATCCAACTAAATTTTCTTTGGTGATTGAAATTTTAGGTCAATTGGGTCTCAAATCTCAATGGCTAACTTAAGTCAAAGCAGGTCTTAAGTCTCAAAAAAACACTAACAGATATCCTTACAAATTAAAATTTATTATTTTTTAGGAACAAAAGATATATTGAACCAGAAATTATTTTATCTTTTCCAGCAGAAAACTAATTAATTTCTTCTCCTCTTAACTCTCAAACAAACCATAAAAGAAAGGATCTTTAATCTTTTTCCTTCAAACCATAGAATCAATCCACAAAATATTTGTGGCAGTGGCAATTTGACAGTTAACCACAACGGAGTAATGGTTGATCCAAGAGATTACCAATGTATACAAAACTAATTAAAGTAATTGCACTTAACAGAACAACATAGCAACGGACATAACTTGTCTAAGTAGTATATATTTACAATTGTAATAATTCCATAAAACTAAAGCTGATTTCTTTCGCTAAACAGGTAGTATCTGTACACTTATTCATTCTTCCTCCATTGATTTCCATGCATCTGTAAAATAAGGCACATCCATTATTATATATTTACAACCATAGTAGTACTTGTTTTGTATGCATACACAAACAATAAGATGTTAACAATTGAATTTATCAGTTCAAACAAACTACTCTACCACTGAACTTATAATATTCATAACCATGGTTCTATGAACTTATAAGTTATAACTGATTAAAATAAATTCCTCAAAATAAAAATAAGAATACACTCAATAATACTCTGCTACCGTCTGAGTTTTGACCCGAATTAAAGATGTGGACTAACACTAAAATGTTGCCTTGAATGAATAATCGTTCACTGAATTTGTGATTTTTTTCTTTCAATTGACAACATTAGTTTATTTTTGTTAACTTAAAAGTAAAAATCAAAAGATAAAAGTTAAAAAGAAATGGTTGTGATGTCCTACCATTCTTTCCATCAGATGTATCTGAAAGACTTGAAATTGCATTAACAGGTGCCTGCTCTTTTCCTCCTGTACAATCAATCAATATATGTACAAGTATGAATAATGATAATAATTAATTGCTAACAATGAAAATTAAAACTTATTCTCCTGCTTCCCCAACCTTTAGTATCATCATCACTGATGCCATTTTTTGCCCATTTTGTTGCTCTCTAGGGGGTATACATGTATCATCAATCCCTTGCCATCGTATATCCTCAGAAAAGAACTGTTGTCATCAATTAAAATACAAATATGAAAAAGGATATAATTTTTTTGACAAATATACAGCAATTTACTTGATCATCAAGAAACAAAAATAGTGATTTATCATTATGACCTGGAAAGGTAAAATGTGTCCCTTGATCAGGGAAATGAGATCGTAACTCACAAGCAAGTATCCACACGGTGTTAAAAAATATGCCGTTTTTACCTTGTAGAATGTGAGGTGGTAAAGACACAACATAACAAAGGAAAATGTGGCGTAAACGGGGAGAAAATGGTATTTGACAGAAGATATGGGTTGCATTTGATCAGAAAATTTGGTTTAGTTAGGCAATTATGAGAGGTAAAGAAAAGAAGGCAGACTGAAGCCCTTAAACCGTTGGCTTACATATGTTGTAATTGTTACAATTTACATGGACTTGAATATTGTCATGTCTCCCGGTCTCATTGTTTTCTTTCATGACATATTTTTCACTGCAGCTTCATTCAAAATGTAACAGCTAAACCTTAATAAGTTACTAGTTTACTATGTTCAACAAAACATGGAATACCTTTTTCAGATCAATCCATTGGAAAAACTCAGTTGGTTTATTATCATCATAGACCACTTTATGCTTGCCCGGCAATGAATAAAAATTTCAGATCGTGACCAAATTGTTAAAACGTTACAAATGATTTTAGGTAAGGTTGTAGACATAAAAATTGAGACAGAAATAACTAATGTTGCATATTTGTCATTTTTTGTAACCTATACTTTATGAAAGCCCAAACAAATGATTTTTACATGTGAAAATCTTTAGGCATATCAATCTGAAAAAGGATTTTAACAGCTATAAATTTCAAGCTAAATATATTACCGTGGCAGGGTCATAATCAGTAATCTCAGCAAGCTCTGACCATTTAATATGAATGTATCTAAAGTTGCTGCTTTAGCAGGTTCAACAGAATGATCCTTCACAGACTTCACTGAAGATAAACCGGCCAATGGTTGATTCTGGACCCAAAATTGGTAGCAGCAAAACAAAACAAAAATAGACCTCATCAATACATGTTTTTCCTTTGCATTTCTCTAATATAAAGAATCAAATTGTAGTACTGCTATGTTATAAGTCTTTTAGCCTATTAATGCCACACTGATCGTAATTCTCTACAATATAAAAAATTGCGACACCAAGGCAACCGTGACTGCAACACTATTGAAAGTGTTGATCAATTGCTGCTGTTCTGAAGTTGTCACAGCATTAATGCATGAATACTATATTGTATACATGATCACATTCATATCATATACAAGACAATGCTGATTACCATTTGAGAATCTTGAGAGTCCATTTGTATCTCCGGTGAAGCTGGAACTGTTGGAGAGGGTGATTTGCTGCTGCACCTTTCAAAAGATTTCCACTCCCTGATTACATTTTTCATCAAGTTAACATATAAGAAAATTAGACCCTTTTCTTTACATGTGACTTTGTTACATATTTACAAATTATTACAATACCTTAAGTGGTAGAGTAACCTCTTGAAGAAGCTCTTTGTGCTCATCCTCTGTAATCATCAGTTCTTCAATAAGACCAATTAGCACATTTTGCTTATCCTGATAAGTACATAATCATAAAAACAAGTGATTAATCTCTATAATATGATAAAGTATTGTACATTATGTATTTGTATAGATACCTGAGTGAAATTGTCGGTTCTGTACAAGAAAGCACGCATGACAGAAGCGTATGCTTCTTTCTCAGCTGTATGAATGAAAGAGTCAAGCTGACTTAGAACATCAAAGTTTGAGATTCTTACATCGCCGTCAGAGATGGTTCTTTTAGAATCTGAAATAAAAATTAAATAAATTATATAAGGAAAGGAAAAGATCTTGGTCCTTGATTCTATATTTATGTTAATTTTTGGTACTTGAAATGAAATGTTGTTGTTGTTCTTTGATTCCTTCTAATGCAAGCAAACATCTTGAGAAAATTCAAAGAAAGAAATGACAAGAAAAGAAGAAAAAGAAATAGAGAAGAATTTGTTACTAGGGTCAGGAACTTGAAGGACGTCCATGATTGGAATGGTAGGTTCCGAGGTGTTGGAGATTTCCAAAATAGGTGAGAAAAACTGAAAAACAGAAAATTACACATGGTAATCGATTACCACGGGACTGGATGTGTTTTTCTGCACTTTTTCTCATAGTTTTGGGTTCCAAAAGTTGTAACTCTTCATGGGAATGACTTGTATACATTGGGAAGTTATCATTTACTGATAAATCATGAATCATTGCATTGATTCAAGCCAAAAGTTGTATGTATATGGTTGTAACTTTTGATTAAAAGTTGCATTCTCTCATATGAAGGGGCATATGATGCACTATAAATGCATGGCATTTGTGTATCAGAAGGAGCACGTTTTTGACATCAATTACAGTCAAATTCTCCCTCATTCTCATACTCTAAATCATCCATCAATTCTCTAATGCATGAGTGAATTGTTGGAAACATATTTCTGTCAAATATTGTTAGGAGATACGCTTGGTGTGATTGTGCAATACACATCAAGGAACTCATAGTATCCTGAAGGGGATTCGCTGGACATTCCTATTGCATCCAATATAAAGTTATTGGTGGGGGCGAATCGAACCTAAAGGTTAGTGTGGCAACCCCATACGCTTTGAGTTTTCGTGCATAACCATTAATCATTTCAGGTTTCAAGTGCAGCAGCCTCTTCCCAACAAATCAAGATCATAAACAATCTTTAGGTTCGATTTTATGGCTGCTTCATTGAAAGAAATGACCTCTGACTTTGTTAAGTTGGAAAAGTTTGATGGAGGAAACTTCATCCGTTGGCAGAAGAAAATGAAGTTTCTTCTCACAACATTGAAGGTGGCTTACGTTCTGAACATGGCAAGGCCCGTGGAGAAAGATGATGAAACCATTGCTGAGACCAGAGAGAGACAGAAGTGGGACAACGATGACTACATCTGCTTGGGACATATCTTGAATGGTATGTCTGATTCTCTGTTCGATATCTACCAGAGCAGCCCATCGGCAAAGGATTTGTGGGACAAATTGGAAACCAGATACATGCGTGAAGACGCTACAAGTAAGAAATTCCTTGTCTCACAATTTAATAATTACAAAATGGTAGATGGTAAGCCTGTTATGGAACAATTATATGATATTGAACGTATTCTTAACAACTACAAACAACATAACATGCATATGGATGAAACTATCATTGTGTCATCCATAATTGACATCCTTCATGGAAAGATTTTAAACGATCCATGAAACATAAGAAGGAAGATATCTCTCTTGAGCAATTTGGAAATCACCTTCGTTTAGAAGAAGAATACCGAAAACAAGAAGGTATTAAAAATCAAATTACTCAAGAGAAGGTGCATGTTGTGGAAGAGGGAAAATCAAGTAAGACTTCCAAAAAGAGAAATCATGAAAATGATGAGTCTCAAAACCACAATGGTAATAACATTAAAAAGAAAAAGAAAGGTAAATGTTATTTTTGTGGGAAAGAAGGACACTTTAAGAATGAGTGCAGGTTCTTGAAAAAGAAGAACAAAGAAAAGAATTCAAGTGCAACAAATGATGATCTTGTTGCGGTCATTTCTGAAATCAACATGATTGAAGATGTTGATTCTTGGTGGATAGACTCTGGTGCTACTCGTCATGTGTGTAAAAACAAGGAATTGTTTAAGACCATCAATGAAGATGGGAGTGTTTTGTACATGGGAAATGCTTCAACTGTGCAAGTCCAAGGAAAAGGGACCATAGAGATTGAATTCACTTCTGGAAAGACACTTACTCTTAAAGATGTATTTTATGTTCCTGAAGTTAGGAAGAACTTGATTTCTGTACCATTACTTAATAAGAATGGGTTCAAATCTGTATTTGAGGGAGATAAATTTATCCTCTCAAAAGGGGGTATGTTTGTAGGAAAGGGATATTTGTGTGAGAATATGTTCAAATGTAATATTGCAAATATTAATAATAATGATATGATTTCTGCTTATATTGTTGAGTCTTGTGATTTATGGCATATGCGATTGGGACATGTTAATTTTAGAAAATTGGAGGATATGATGAAATCAAATCTAATTCCTAATCTTGATAAAAACTTTGATTCATGTACTACTTGCATGTTGACTAAAATTACAAGACAACCTTTTAAAAGTGTTAAAAGAAGTTCTAGGGTGCTAGATTTAATTCATTCAGATGTATGTGATTTACATGGTTGGCCCACCATTGGTGGTAAAAAGTACTTTGTTACTTTCATTGATGATTGCACTCGATTTTGTTATGTTTATTTAATGTATTCAAAAGATGAAGTCTTAGATAAATTCAAAATGTTTAAAGCACAAGTAGAACTTCAACATGAAACTTTCATTAAATGCTTTAGAAGCGATAGGGGAGGAGAATTCTATCATCCGAGTTATTTTGAATCCACCGGTATTGTGCATCAAGTTACTGCACCATACACCCCACAACAAAATGGAATAGCAGAAAGGAAGAATAGGACTTTGGTAGAAATGGTTAATGCCATGTTGTCCTATTCTGGATTATCTAAAGGATATTGGGGTGAAGCAATGCTTACAGCATGTTATATCCTCAATAGGGTTCCAAACAAAAGGAACAAAATAACCCCATATGAACTTTGGAAACAAAGGAAGCCAAATCTTAATTATTTAAAAGTTTGGGGTTGTAGAGCAATTGTGAAAGTGCCTGAACCAAAAAGAAAGAAGTTGGGTGAAAGAGGAATTGAATGTGTATTCTTAGGCTATGCAGAAAATAGCAAAGCATACAGATTCTTGGTTATTGAATCGAATGACTCATATTCTGTCAATACAGTAATTGAGTCAAGAGATGCAATTTTTCAAGAAGATAGATTTAAATCATTCTCTTATCCCAAGGACATTGTTCATTCTAATGTACCAAATTTAGAAAACAATGAATCAAATGTAGATACATTGGATGGTTCAGAACTTAGAAGGAGTAAGAGGATCCGAAAAGAAAAAGATTTTGGACCTGACTTCTTCATGTTTCTTATAGAAGGAACTGGTACATCCATAAATAGTTATGGACCAATTTGCTTTAACCTTGAGAGTGATCCAGTGACATATGAAGAGGCTATAAAGTCTCAAGATTCAGCCTTTTGGAAAGAAGCTATCCAGGAAGAAATGGATTCAATTATGGGTAATAAAACTTGGAAAGTAGTAGATCTCCCACCCGGATCCAAACCAATAGGTTGTAAATGGATCTTTAAAAGGAAAATGAAAGTTGATGGTACCATTGATAAATTCAAGGCTAGACTAGTTGCCAAAGGGTTTACACAAAAAGAAGGAATTGATTATTTTGATACATATGCACCTGTTGCAAGAATTGCATCAATTAGAGTGCTAATTGCACTAGCATCCATCCATAAGTTTGTTATCCATCAAATGGATGTTAAAACTGCTTTCCTAAATGGAGAGTTGGATGAAGAGGTATATATGAAACAACCAGAAGGGTTTGTGATCAAAGGTCAAGAAGATAAAGTGTGTAAATTAACTAAGTCTTTATATGGGTTGAAACAAGCACCCAAACAATGGCACCAAAAATTTGATCAAGTTGTGTTAGCCAATGGATACATTATAAATGAATCTGACAAGTGTATTTACAGTAAATTCCACAATGGAAAAGGTGTCATGATTTGTTTATATGTAGATGATATGTTAATTTTTGGCACAAGTTTAGATGAGGTAGAAAAGACTAAAGCTTTCTTATCCAAAAATTTTGATATGAAAGATTTAGGCGAAGCAGATGTGATTTTAGGAATTAAAATCATAAGAGATGGTAACCACATTGGTTTATCCCAATCTCATTATATAGAAAAGGTGCTTCAGAAATTCAATCATTTAGATTGTAATCCGGTCTCTACCCCATTTGACCAAACTGTTAGTTTGCAACCAAACAAAGGTTGTCCGGTGGCACAACTTGAATATGCAAAAGTAATCGGATGCTTGATGTATGCCATGACCTGTACAAGACCTGATATAGCATATGCTGTTGGAAGGTTAAGTCGGTATACTAGCAATCCAAGTAAAGAACATTGGCATGCTGTGAAACGAGTATTAAAATACTTGAAAGGAACAATGAATTATTGTTTAACGTATAGTGGAGACCCTTCAGTTTTGGAAGGATACACAGATGCTAGTTGGGTAACTTATGTTGAGGATCATGCTTCCACAAGTGGATGGATCTTCAACCTTGGTGGAGGTGCAGTTTCTTGGGGTTCAAAGAAACAGACATGCATTGCCGACTCCACCATGGCTGCAGAATTTATTGCATTGGCTGCAGGAAGTAAAGAGGCAGAATGGCTAAGGAATTTGTTGTATGAGATACCAGTCTGGCAAAAGCCAATGGCACCAGTATCCATACATTGTGATAGTCAATCCACACTATCAAAGGCCTATAGTCAAGTATACAATGGGAAATCAAGGCATATTGGTTTAAGACATAGCTATGTAAGAGACTTGATTTCTAATGGAGTAATATCCATCATGTTCGTAAGAACAGAAAAGAATCTTGCAGATCCTTTGACGAAAGGTTTGACAAGAGACATGGTGTTGAAGACATCATTGGGGATGGGACTCAAGCCCATATCTAATTGATTACCAATAATGGAAACTCAACCCACACTTGAGTAACATCAAGTCTTGGGTTCAATGGTGAAAGTACATTATTAGAGTAATTGAAGTACTTGTTAATAGATACATCCCAAGGTTAAAAGTACTTGGACCATAAGATTAAAAAATGGTAGGTTGAGATTTTTCTCTTAATGGACATATAGCATACATTTGCTGAAATGCATACTTATGGGGCATTTCCGATATAGTCTACCTATGTGAGAATGAAGTTTGGCCGCTTCACGGAGTTCAAGGGCTTGACTCTTAAGTTTTCATGAAAAGGGATATATGACACAAGGCCTTATTAATGTGTCATCTTACAGTTCTCTTTATTAATGATATTGAGATTCTATGTGTAAATTATGTACACTTGTTCTAATGAATAGTTGGTTCAAAGCTTGCCTACCATACTATTTGGGAATGAGCGAAAACTTAATTTACTAAGTAATGGTTCAAATCGTGAGATACCATTATCTGAAACCATGGAATTTCCAGTTTTATGGGATTTAGTATTTTGAAAATGGTGGGGGATTGTTGGAGATTTCCAAAATAGGTGAGAAAAACTGAAAAACAGAAAATTACACATGGTAATCGATTACCACGGGACTGGATGTGTTTTTCTGCACTTTTTCTCATAGTTTTGGGTTCCAAAAGTTGTAACTCTTCATGGGAATGACTTGTATACATTGGGAAGTTATCATTTACTGATAAATCATGAATCATTGCATTGATTCAAGCCAAAAGTTGTATGTATATGGTTGTAACTTTTGATTAAAAGTTGCATTCTCTCATATGAAGGGGCATATGATGCACTATAAATGCATGGCATTTGTGTATCAGAAGGAGCACGTTTTTGACATCAATTACAGTCAAATTCTCCCTCATTCTCATACTCTAAATCATCCATCAATTCTCTAATGCATGAGTGAATTGTTGGAAACATATTTCTGTCAAATATTGTTAGGAGATACGCTTGGTGTGATTGTGCAATACACATCAAGGAACTCATAGTATCCTGAAGGGGATTCGCTGGACATTCCTATTGCATCCAATATAAAGTTATTGGTGGGGGCGAATCGAACCTAAAGGTTAGTGTGGCAACCCCATACGCTTTGAGTTTTCGTGCATAACCATTAATCATTTCAGGTTTCAAGTGCAGCAGCCTCTTCCCAACAAATCAAGATCATAAACACGAGGTCTGAACTGTTACTAGGATATTGCAGGCGAATGGGGAGGGAAGGGTTTACGAGACTGGGTTTTTAGGAGAAGAGAGAATATCACAACTAATTTTTTGGGATAAAATCCACATCTTCGTCTACTGAGGCAAGGCTCACAATATTTCTTTTATTTGGTATTAGTATTTTATTTTGCAATTAACATATAAACACCTAAAATCCGCAACGAAGGAGAGACGGTAGTTTAAGGCAATTTTGCATAAAAAACAAACAAATATTTTATAGAATTACTTCACAATGTCATACTTCAATTATGAACATCTTCCACCTAATGGATTAGCCTTTTGGATTGAGCTCTTCCTATAGACAGAATTAAGGTGCTACCATCGAGTCAATGTCGATAGAGTGAAAGTTGCTGTGGACGTCCGCTCGTAAAGTGCGCGAGTGTTAGAAGTTCTATGTGTATGTTTGGTATCACGGTGAGTATGCTAGAATCACGGTGACCCACCTTGATTTTAGCCGACATTAATGTCGAAAATCAATTTAATTACTTATTCATTTGAAAATCAATGAACAACTTTCTTAGTATGCAAGTTAGAGCCCATGACAAAGACGTTTATATATGCAGAAATGATGCTCATACAACTTAAGCTGAAGTTCTAACAAGAAGTCAAAATTAGCCGCTAAATATGGGATTTCCTTACTATATACTGATCCCCAAGATGCCTAGCTAGTGCAGCTTAGTAATGTTCATGTGAGATTACTTACTACAATAAAAATATTCCAATGTGCTCATTTTCGTGATTTACACTCATCCCTATCTTCTAATTAATCTCGGGAAAACAAGAAGAATCTTGAGTACACAAAAGAAACAGAAAAAAACAAAACATGCCTGAGTGTAAATCTTCAGGATCAACAGTCTAAATTCAAAAATATATTGTCTGACAAGCCAGCTATGATAGTTTGAATTTTCTACTAGAGTTTTAATCTAACCCAAGTACAAGTTTTCACATGATATCTGAAAAAATATGGAAGCATTAGGCAATTTTAATTTTTAATAATGGTGAACGATGACAAAATACAAATGATTAGGCATGTTAAAATTTAATAAGTTCTCTCTAGTAAGGAATTTCATCAAGCTAAACAAAACTGATTCCAGATGAACATGATAATTTATTATTAATGTAATAAAAGATCTTGCCAAAAGAAAATTAAACCATTATTTTGATTGACAAAGCTATATATGAACATGAATTTACAAGTCTATTTTTGTTCAGATTCACGTGTACGATCACATGAATCTCTATAAAATTATGTGTCACATGATCAACACCTACCAGGTTTTAACCTAGTAAATTAGTCTTCAATGTAAAAAAGTACTACGCATTTTTCTTTCCTTCACATTCTTGTTAATACTGAGAATTTAACATTAGTCTTGTCATTAACTGAAAACTAACACTGATGATTAATTAAGTATAGCTACCTTTTTAGAATATGATATATAATAGCAATTCAAAGTTATGGTTAACCACGTGGAAAAGGTATGCTCCACTCTTTTTTCATTTTATATAAACCTGAACCAAGCTAAGTATTCAACCCTTCTTTCATCTTGGTATGTTTTCTGCTTAAACCTTTCTCAACTTATTATGAAGATTACTCGCTGCAGAGTTTTTGCTGTTGTAATGACCTTGGTTCTGATTCACTTTCTTCTCTTCTGTTGTTGTTGTGTCCACCATGAACCAAGGTTTTCAAGAAAGACAAGATTAACGATGTCAAGGGAGCTTCTATCTTCATCTTTTGCTTCTTTTGCAACAAGTGGCAATGGTAAAATAAGTGGAAGTAAGAAACATAACAGGAAAGTTGTGGAACCAAGTATGAGGATAGCACCACCTAGCATCCCAAACCCTACTCAGAACAAGTGAGAGTGGAGTACTTGTAGAGATCTTAGCCAGGAAGAATTCTCTATGATTTGCTCTTCTTGTGTGTTTTCTTAGCCTTTTTCTTATATAGTATATATACTATTTAGATTATATATGATCTTTTCTTGGTTATTATTACTTCTTTTTATGGTTCATGGTTTTAAATTGTGGCTGCGGTTACGATAAGATCTATGATATTGGGAAAAATGCAATCAAATGCAATTGCAGCTGCGATGTTATTGTGGAGGCTTGAAAATTCTAAGCTGTGGATGCATTTGTAGTTGAAGACTGCAATCTAAAACCATTTTACTTGTAATGTTTAAGGATTTAGAGAGACTATGATGGAAGAAAATGTACATATGAACTAGAATTCAAAATAAAAATAGTGTATTTGAATTTTGAAGGATTTTGCTTTGCAAAAGGCAGAGAATAATTAGATCAGAGAGGCCTTGATGTCAATTTTACATTTGATATCAAGAAAATGTTTGTAATTTAATGTTAGTGTTTTTGGGGATTGATTGATTGTTGTTTTTTTATTTTATTTTTTAGGATTGTTGCTTCATTCCATTCCAAAATGAAACCAAATCGGATCATAGTATTTTTAATCAAAAAACTAACCAGCTAAATAAATAAAAAAAAAAAATCATTTTTTATCTTTGAATATGTCAAGCACTCTCACTATAATCATTGATGGAATGAATTTAAATTATAAAAACATCTTGAATGTGTTCGTTATTAATGAGTATGATTCTCGAATGTATTATTCATTTGTTAGTCTGATATTCAAATTTCTCTTATGTTAGTCAATGTAATCTACAAATTCATTAGAAAATGGCATAGTCAAGGATGTTATTATAATTTTGATATATTTTAGAACTATAGTTATATATATATATATATATACACACACACTGCCTCACATATTTTTGGACCAAAATGATAATTCACTCTAATAATAACTTGTATGTATTTTCTCGCTTGAAAGATAGTTATGGGCTTTCACTATCTTCACTCGTGCAGGCTAGCACATGAACTGATTTCCTTTTGAGAACATAAATTATTGCGATTCTTGGCTTACATGCTTGGCTAGCGAAGATGCATGGTACTCAATGATGCCTAAGGTCAAAATGAGTCATAAGAACAGATGGAAAAGCAAGTAGTGCACGTTTGGTTGTTGGATAGTGAGTTGTTTGAACTTGAAACATCTAGCCATACTAGTACCACCCACGTATAACTTTTAGGTATAAAATTGCCTTTACAGCTAAAAGGATTGAAAACTCTTGGAGGTGATGTGAAACATTACTTGGATACGTAGAAAATGAGGTTGGCCTGGCCCAACATTAATCAAATGCTAAAAGAAGAAGAGTGTGTGAATGTGGCCCAACATTAACCAAATACAAATTCTAAACTTTGATAAGGGAATTTTCACTGTTCAAACTCTTGCAAAAGAAAAATGATGGATCATGTGATTAGATGTCCCACCAAAGCAGGACAACAACAAAGCCGGCAGAGTAGTGCCTAAAGCTGTTTCTTCCGTGCTCTACAAATTTTAGAGCTCATATTTCTGTGCCAATAGGGGCATTATTGTGATATTGGCTTGGGAGTTTTTCAAATTTAAATAACTCAAAAATTGAGGAGAAACTTTAACAAAATGATAATAAGAAAAATCTCATGTCACAAAGAAAAAAAGTTATGCTTGCATGATAGAAAGTTAGTTGTACCCCAAAGTACATAACCACAGTTCAATTTCAGACCAAAGTTACTTGTTTCGTAGAGTCATGTTGAAGACAACATGAGTTAAGCCACGTACAAAGCCAACGTGAGTTAACTCACGTTACGATGCAATACTGTTTTGGGACAAAACCCAGCAGTTTCACACTTCAACACACATTTTCTTTCCCTTTTCACCTCCAAAAACTCAAAAGTGCGAAAATTTGGAGCAAAATCTTGAGCTAAAATGATAAGTGACCGATATGACCGTCTTGAAAACAGGTAAGGAACTTGACCCTAACCGCGACCTGTCGGTAGAACCAAAGTTATCAAACAAAGTGCGACCCTAACCGCGACCTGCCGGTAGAACCAATACTATAAAAGTTCTTGACCCAAGAACAAAGGAAAAGTTCTCACAATAGAGAAAACTCAAATTGATTAATCTTCAAATTGTGATTTGAGAAGTACATGAGCTTCTTATTTATAGCCTAGGCTTGGAATACTAGAGATAAATCCCCACTACCATGCATTTACCAAATACATTGATAAGTGCATATTTATTACCTAGAAAATAGGCACTAACATGATTAAAATTCCCACTAGCCACTATAATAACTTAGAGCACTACTTTGAAGCATTTGGAGATGATAGGAGAATACAAAAGATCATCTAAAAATCCACCCAAGAATAAAAACGAAAATTACATATTAAAATGAGGAAAATTGGATTTTTATTGGTTGTTTTATTTAGTACTAATCAGCCCACTAAAGCTTCTTGTCATGTGAATTTGGGCTCAAAGCATCTTGATCCAATTGTAAGAAAGTGACCCAATTTGGTGCAGCCTCTGATCCATGTTGAATTTCTTTTTCATTGAGCTTTATGATTAAGCCTTGTAAAGCTTGATTCATCCTCTTTGTCTTGGACTTATTCATAGGACTTCCTATTGCATTCAAAGGATCTCCGGATTGGCAAGTCACATCTCTATCATTCCCTCCCTCTTCGAAAGGATTCGCCCTCGAATCTGATCTGTTACCTGCATCAAACAGAGATAGATCAGCTACATTAAAAGTGGCACTGATATTTCTATACTCACTTGGCAAATCCAGCTTATATGCATTATCGTTGATCTTCTCTAGAACCTGAAAAGGTCCATCTCCTCTTGGGTTTAATGTGGATTTTCTTTGATTTGGAAATCGTTCCATCCTCGTATGAACCCAAACCCAATCTCCGGGTTCAAAAGTAACTTTAACACGCCCCTTATTAGCTTGCCTTGCATATTGTTCATTCTTTTTCTCAATGTTGGCTCGAACCTTTGCATGTAGCTCCCTAATAGCATCTGTCTTTTTTTTACCATCCAAATTAGCAAACTCATTAGTAGGCAAAGGTAAGATATCCAGAGGAGTCAAAGGATTAAAACCATATACAATTTCAAAAGGAGTAGTAGAGTGAAATGTTCTGTTATAAGCAAATTTAACATGTGGCAAACATTTTTCCCAATTTTTCAAATTCTTTTGAATGATAGCACACAACAAGGTGGTAAGAGTTCTATTTACCACTTCAGTCTGCCCATCCGTTTGGGGATGCGCAACCGTAGAAAACAAGAGTTTTGTTCCTAATTTATTCCACAAGGTTCTCCAGAAATGACTTAGAAACTTTAAACTTTGATGGTCGGAGTGAATTATAAATTCTCTTGACCACAAGTAGTGTTGCCAAATTTGCAAAGCTCTCACCAAAGCATACAACTCTTTGTCATAAGTGGAATAATTCAATGCCGCCCCTTTAAGCTTTTCACTAAAATATGCAATGGGTTTAGAATCCTGCATCAATACAGCCCCTATACCCACACCAGAAGCATCACATTCTATTTCAAAAGCTTTATCAAAATTAGGTAAACAAAGCAGGGTGCATTAGTCAACTTATCTTTCAATAATTCAAAAGCTTTTTCATGCACATCAGTCCACTTGAACACAACATTTTTTTTAACTAGTTCATTCAAAGGTGCAGCAATAGAACTAAAGTTCTTTACAAACCTTCGATAAAAACTTGCTAAACCATGAAAGCTTCTTACCTCATCGGCATTCTTAGGAACATGCCATTCTCTAATTGCCTTTACCTTCTCTTCATCCACACTGATCCCTTTAGAGCTTATAACAAAACCCAAAAACACAACAGATTCAAGGCAAAATGAACACTTTTTAAGATTTGCAAACAATTTATTCTCTCTCAAAACATTAAGAACAGCATGCAAATGATCAACATGTTCATCAAATGTTTTGCTATAAATTAAAATATCATCAAAATATACTACAACAAATTTCCCAATGAAAGAACGCAAAACATGGTTCATTAACCTCATGAAGGTGCTGGGTGCATTAGTGATAAGTGCCAGAAAGTGGTTAAAATGCATATATAATTTAGACACTTTTCTTACTTGTTTTACAAGTTATCATAGGATAAGCTCATAATTTATGTTTAAATGTCAAATTAGTGATCCTATGTCTTACCCCATCTTTTGTGCAGGAAAAAGCAAGCCAGGACTTGGTCTGAGCATAGAAATATGAAGATTTGACAAAGCTTCATCGCTACAAGCGCAGATCCGGTCGCTATAAGCGAGCTTAGGCAGGGACTTTCAAGATCAAAATCTTAGTGAGTTCGCAGAGCGAAGTTTGGTCGCAGAGCGAAGCAGGGCGGTTTAAACTGTACAAGGCTGAGGTGGCAGAAGCCCATTGGTGAAGAAAGGACTTCGCAGAGCGAAGTATGACTTCGCAGAGCAAAGTCCAGATTAACAGAACACTTATAAAAGGGTGCAAAAGCTGAATTTTTAGATATAATCATAGACAGCTTATTTTTACAGTTCAGTATTAATTTAGAATCTAGTTTTAGATAGTTTTTAGGGCTAGAAGCTATGATCTTCAAGGAGCAAAAGTGATTGGATTGTGAAATCAACCAAAGACTTTGGGAAATCAAGACTTAGGTTATGATCTTCATCTTTTCTCTAAACTTTTGTATAGTTGTCATTGAAAATGAACAACTAACTTCCCTTTGTTGGGATTGGAGGTATTCTTTCTAGCTTAGATGTAATCCATGATTATGCAAATATATGATTTTAGCAATTTATGTGTTTTTGAAGTTATTCTTGATTTTCATTCTCATGCTTGAATATATGTTTAGAATAATCTTCTATCAAAATAAGAAAATCTAGAAATGGAATTGAGTTTTGATAATCGCATAAAGTGTCGGAATGTAATGCTTTCGGATCGTTTGATTGATTGGGAAATCGTCGATTAAACTATACGATCGATCTCACGACGTTATTTGGACACGAATGACGTTGTCGAGTGATACGTGATATTTTCGCTAAAACGCTAAAATTCATATGCATGATTTTTAGATTATATTCGATGCAAGATTGATGAACTCCTATTCCAACGCTTTTATTCCCTATTACTTTGCGTTTTGTTTCTGTTTTTAAGTTCAATTAGTTTATATGCAACCAAGTTACGAAACCCTAACTCAAAACAATATCGATTGTTGAATGGTTCGAGATAGCGCACCAATCCCTGAGGAGACGATAATTTAAAAATACTTACTTTTGTTACTACGACTAACAATTAGTTAGGCCAAATGGCATCACCAACCACTCATATAAACCATATTTAGTTTTAAATGCTGTTTTCCATTCATCACCTTCTTTCATGCGGATCTTGTAATATCCACTCTTCAAATCTATCTTTGAAAACAAACATGAACCATGCAACTCATCAAGCATATCATCCAATCTAGGGATAGGATATCGATACTTTATCGTGATTTTATTTATGGCTCGACAATCAGTACACATCTGCCATGTCCCATCTTTCTTTGGAACCAATATCACAGGAATCGAACACGAGCTAAGACTCTCCCTCACAAATCCCTTTTGCAAGAAATCATCAACTTGTCTTTAGATTTCCTTTGCTTCTTCGGGGCTTGATTTATATGCTGGCCTATTTGGAAGTGAAGCACCAGGAATAAAGTCAATTTGATGCTCAATAACTCTTAGTGGAGGTAATCCATCAGGAACTTCTTCTGGAAAAACATCAACAAATTCCTGCAACAAAGAAACAACCTCACAAGGCAAAGAAGAGTTAAGGTTATTAGTAAAATAAATATCCTTGTACATGAGTACAAGTAGCTGCTCTCTTGATATCAAAGCACTCTCAACTTCTCTTTGTTTTGCAAATGCACTCACTTTTTTTTTGTATCTCTTCATTTTTTCAGATTTGTTCTTTTCCTTTTTTTGCTCACTCTCATTTTTCTTTTATTTTCTCTCTTTTTCTTGAATGCTTAATTTTTCTTCTCTCAACTTACACTCTCTTGCAATTCTGATCTGATCAACATAAGCTTCAGTAGGTTGAAGTGGTGTTAAGACAACAGTACGATTGTTCATAACAAGGGTGTATCTATTTTTGCATCCATCATGAATTACCCTTCTATCAAATTGCCACGGACGCCCAAGAAGTAAATGCCCAACGTGCATAGGTGCCACATCACAAAGAACTTCATCCTTGTACTTACCAATGGAAAATGAAATCAACACTTGCTTAGTCAACCTTATGTCTCCGCAGTCATTCAGCCATTGAAGTCTATATGGATTAGGATGCTTTAATGTCGGCAAACACAATTTCTCAACCAATAAGGTGCTGGCTACGTTAGTACAACTTCCACTATCAATGATTAAACTACATACCTTGTCATTTATGTGGCATTTAGTATGGAAAATATGATCACGCTGCTCTTCATCACCTTCTACCTTTAGTTGCATGTTAAGAGCACGCCTAGTGACAAGAACATCTCCACTGACAGGTTCAGCAACATCAACATTACTACAATCCTCTAGGAAAGACATTTCATCATCATTGGAACTCATGCTCTCTATGTCTCCATTATCCAACAACATCATGGCTCTTTTATTTGGACATTCAGAAGCAATATGCCCAACTCCTTGACACCTGAAACACTTAAGATCACGAGACCTAGAAGTTGAATTTGTTTCCAATTTACCTTTAAGTGGAGCAGATGAGTTTTTGGTTTTTGCATCATCTTTTGGCTTAAAGAAAGGTTTGTTGTTTTTCCAATCTGATTTCCCAGAAGATGTAGAAGGAAATTTGGAAGTACTTTTAGCCTTCAATTGTCTTTCCACTTGAATAGCTTTGTGCAGTAAATCCTCCATCTCCACATAGTATTGCAACTCCACCACATCAGCTATCTCTTTCTTTAATCCCCCAATGAATCTAGCCATAGTTGCTTCCCGATCCTCTTCGACATTGGCTCTAATCATGGCTATTTCCATCTCTTTGTAATAATCCTCCACAATCATGGATCCTTGTGTTAACATTTGCAATTTTCTATACAAATCTCTATAATAGTGACTGGGTATAAACCTTTTTCTCATGACAGTTTTCATCTCATCCCATGTACCAATTTGCCTCTCACCATTTCTCCTCCTACTAGTTACAAGTTGATCCCACCAAATACTAGCATAATCAGAGAATTCAACATCAACTAATTTAACCTTCTTTTCATCAGAATAATTATGACAATCAAACACGTGTTCAACCTTTCTTTCCCACTCTAAATATAACTCAGGATCATTCTTACCTTTGAATGCGGGAATCGTCATCTTAATGCTTCCCAAATGGCTATCCCTTCTTGATCCAGCTCTACGCCTCCTGTCATTACTCCTTCCATTCGAATACTCCTCTTCTTCTGAACTTGGATGTCTTCGACTGCTAGATTTGTGTGGAGATTGTAAATTATCCAATCTCATGTTTAAAGCTTGGAATTGTTGGTTGACAGCCTTGACAAACAACTTCATATCCACTTCATTCTATTCTTCCCCTCCACTCATGATTAAAATTGCTGCAAAATATGGGTTAGAAGTGATGATAAATCCTCACAGAACACACACACCCGTGTTTACACTCTTTTTTTTTCCACTCGTGTTTCACTCTAGTTTTGGCTTTTACCCTCTGATAGTCTCACCACTCTTGCCTTTTACCACTCAACGTTTCCTTATGAGCTCTTAAGTAAAGAACCTTTGGATTGATTTGACACAACAAGACACAACTAGGGTGTTTGATAACTTTGGGAACAACAAGGAACAATCATGAATAAAAGGTAATGAAATAAGAAATTCAAGGAACTATATTATAGGACCCAGAAATTCAACGAAAAGGAACAAATGCAAAATATAACAAGGAATTGGAACAATAATATAACAAGGATTTTGATGAACGTAGCAACAAAGATAGAACAATGAAAATTGGAACAGTACCTTGGCCTTTTCCCTTGCCGTAATGCTTCTTTCTTTCACCTTTTTTTTTCTTTTGTTCTTTTTTTTTATATAGTCGTTCTTTTTTTTTTTGGATCTTTTCTTTTTTTGAATTTGTATTTTTTTTTAAAACAAGGATAGGCAAAGTGATATTGATGCTAATATAATTGAGAAAACAAAGATGACTCAAGGAAATATAAAAAGGATGACAAGGTATCAACAACAAAAGATGGTTTTTTTTTTTGGTATATTTGAAGCAAGATAACAAGAAATAAAAAGAAAACGAGCAACAACGGAACGATATTTTTTTTTGAACAAAATAAAGTAATAGATGATAGACAACGCCTGATTTCAAGAGCCGAAGCTCTGATGCCAACTGATAAGTGACCGATATGACCGTCTTGAAAACAGGTAAGGAACTTGACCCTAATCGCGACCAGCCGGTAGAACCAAAGTTATCAAACAAAGTGCAACCCTAATCGCGACCTGCCGGTAGAACCAACACTATAAAAGTTCTTGACCCAAGAACAAAGGAAAAGTTCTCACAATAGAGAAAACTCAAATTGATTAATCTTCAAATTGTGATTTGAGAAGTACATGAGCTTCTTATTTATAGCCTAGGCTTGGAATACTAGAGATAAATTCCCACTACCATGCATTTACCAAATACATTGATAAGTGCATGTTTATTACCTAGAAAATAGGCACTAACATGATTAAAATTCCCACTAGCCACTATAATAAATTAGAGCACTACTTTGAAGCATTTGGAGAGGCTAGGAGAATACAAAAGATCATCTAAAAATCCACCCAAGAATAAAAACGAAAATTACATATTAAAATGAGGAAAATTGGATTTTTATTGGTTGTTTTATTTAGTACTAATCAGCCCACTAAAGCTTCTTGTCATGTGAATTTGGGCTCAAAGCATCTTGATCCAATTGTAAGAAAGTGACCCAATTTGGTGCAGTCTCTGATCCATGTTGAATTTCTTTTTCATTGAGCTTTATGATTAAGCCTTGTAAAGCTTGATTCATCCTCTTTGTCTTGGACTTATTCATAGGACTTCCTATTGCATTCAAAGGATCTCCGGATTGGCAAGTCACATCATATTTCTGTGCCAATGTTCTGTAGGGGCATTATTGTGATATTGGCTTGGGAGTTTTTCAAATTTAAATAACTCAAAAATTGAGGAGAAACTTTAACAAAATGATAATAAGAAAAATCTCATGTCACAAAAAAAAAAGTTATGCTTGCATGATAGAAAGTTAGTTGTACCCCAAAGTACATAACCACAGTTCAATTTCAGACCAAAGTTACTTGTTCCGTAGAGTCACGTTGAAGACAACATGAGTTAAGCCACGTACAAAGCCAACGTGAGTTAACTCACATTACGATGCAATACAGGAGCAAAATCTTGAGCTAAAATCATTGCAAATCGTCAGGAAGCAAGTTTCTACGTTCATCAAACGTCAAAAATCAGGTAATGTATCATCTAATCTCTTTTGATTTTGCTGGTTTTTGAGCTTATTTCGTCATTTTTGGAAGCATGCCTGGGCGTGACTTAACTCACACCGGAGTTCAACGTGAGTTAACTCACGTAGGTGTTACGGCAACGTGAGTTAAGTCACGTTGGTGCCCAAGATTTGAATTTTTGCGCTTTTTTTTTTTTCTTTCTTAGCTTGTTGCACAAGTTATTTATATCTTTTTTTCCTTGTTATTTTTTTGAGTAGACATAGTGATGATTGAAAATGTGGTGGATGATGGCGATGAACCGAAACCGGCCATAATCGAAGCTTCCGTCGAAGCTTATTTTAATGTCAAACCTACCGGTGAGGTGAAGGTTAATGTCAAAATTCCCTTCAAGCTCACATTGAAGAAAAACTTAAACCTACCGGTGTTGCCAATCTTCGCGAATATGAAGTAAATACCGCCTCATTTTTTTTAACAAATGATAGATGACGAGAGCGAGATGATTTGCTTGGTTGGGTTCGTCGACAAGCGACAAGGTCGGACTTTACTATATCTATAGATAAATCTAGTATAAAAAATCCAATGGTGACGTAGCAAGGTGAAAGGAGTGGTGTATACAAACCACCGAAGAGGAAGGAAGAAATTGAATCTTGAAGGCACGGGCTCAAGGAAATGTGATTGTCCGTTTAGGTTGCGTGGTTACTTTGAGAAGAATACAAATGATTGGTGGTTGACCATGCTTAGTGGAATTCACAATCATGAGTTGGAGCCAAAGTTAGGCGGTCACCTTCTTGCGGGTAGAATAAAAGAGGAGGAGAAGAAAGAGTTGTCGACATGACAAAGAGTTTGGCATTGCCTATGAATATTCTCACGGATTTGAAGGAAACAACAAAGAAAGTGTGACGAATATCAAACAAGTGTACAATGCACGAACTAGATGGCGAAATAGGATAAGAGGTGACAAGATGGAGATGCAATACTTGATTGCGAAGTTGGAGGAGCATAAATACGTCTATTTCAGAAGAGCAAATAGTGAGTAAACCACTCTTGAAGACATATTTTTTGCTCATCCGGAGTCAATTAATATGCTTAACACTTTTCTGACCGTTTTGGTCATGGACTCCACTTACAAAACCAATTTGTACAGAATGCCATTATTTGAGATTGTTGGTGTCACCTCTATCAACATGACCTATTTTGTTGGTTTTGCTTTTCTTACCTCTGAAAAAGAGGATAACTTTACTTGGGCACTTGAGATGTTGGTTGGTCTTTTATCCTCAAAACTCAACATGCCTAAGGTGGTTGTCACCAACAGGGACAATGTTCTGATGAATGCCGTTGTCAAAGTTCTCCCTGATACTTCCGCTTTACTTTGTTATTTTCATATTTGGAAGAATGTAAGAGCTAAGTGCATCACAGATTGTAGAGTCAAAGCGAAGCCGAAGGATGTAAAAGTTGATGGGAAAGAAGTGAAGGAGGAGAAGGCAAGTGATGTTGTTGACAAAATCATGAGTGCTTGGAAAGATTTGGTTGAATCTCCTACGGAGGATTCATATGCAAGTGCGGTAAAGCGATTCAAAAATGTATGCAAAACATTTCTAAAGTTGAAACCACAATATCGAACACCGTTAAGGAAAAATTTGTGAGGGCATGGACATATAGAGTCTTGCATCTAGGGTGCAGAACCACCAACATTGTTGAATCGACTCATGGAAAGTTGGAAAAATATTTGAGGAGTAGTGTAGGAGATTTGGCATCATGTTTGAATGAAATAGACAAAATGTTGGCTATCCAGTTGTCTGAGATACAAGCAAGTTTTGAAAGGAGTCGTATCGTCTTAGAACACAGATACATTGGAGAGTTGTGTATCTAGAACCGCATTGTGTTTTATCTTTGAGGAAGCAAAACGCTCCAAGACATTCAACTTTGCTAAGAAAGATTGCGGTTGTGTGCATAAGACCGTACGGGTTGCCTTGTGCAAAATTGTCTATTCGATTAGATGACATATATCCTCATTGGCAAAGGTTATGTGTATGTGAAGAAGATGTTGATGATGATTTTTCTGTGATGGAGTAGTGGAATGACATTCAAGAACGTCTCAAAAAAGTCCCTTACAAAATGAAACTCCACATCAAAGAGGTGATGCATCAACTAGCATTTTCACAAGACACAATGTTGTCTCCACCTCCAAGAAAAGTTGTAACAAAGGGAGCACCTAAAAGGGTGAGGTCTACACCGAAAGAGTCATCCACGGGTCAAATTTGCTATACGTGGGAGCGTGTTGATTCTCAATTTCCCGATAACCAATCGTCACAAACCAAGACATCACTTCCAAAGAGGAAAAGTGCACGTATTGGCAATTACTCGCGCTTACAAGCTTCAACGCCTACTACACAACCGTTTCAGGATTTACCATAGATTACACAAATGCCAAAGATCATGAGACCTTACATTGAAAATATTGTGAATGTTAAAGGGGATGTTAATTGTGAATTCTAGGTCATATCTAGACACATGGACATGGATGAGGAAAATCACATATTGGTTCGTAGTGCATTTATTCATGAGTTGAAAACTAATAAGCGAGACTATTTGCTGATATTTGGTTCGGAGGAGCATTTTCAATATATCATGAATGGTTTACACCCTCCAACAAATAGTGGTGGAATTACATACATACATAAGTGGTTGACATTACCCGATATGAGTCACATTGTTGCAACTTGTTACAACAGATTTGTTGTTCAATTGGTTTTGTCCGAAAGAGGTATATGTGAGACTTTTTTCCCAATCTGAGGTGCTCCACCACTTAACCCACATGCCCACATCATGTGTCTTGGCTTAATTCCCGGCCACTTTCTTCATGTTTATTTGAAAGACTGTTGTTCATTACCACCGCCTTGTACGGAGTGGAAGAATCACAAGATTGGTGAGACTGAGCAATGAGAGTTTGCATTTATGGATAGACAAGCTTTGTTCAAAGACCTCATGTCTAAGGAGCTGAAACCGCTGAAAAAACCAACAAATCATCTCAATCCAATTTATTGCGACACTCCCACTCCCAAAAAACCAAAAGGAGAATTTGAAGTAATTGAAGAAGATGAAGATGATTCCCTATCACTAGCTAGTTAGATAGGCTATGACACTTTTTTGTCGGTGTTCGTCTTTTTTTTTGTCGATATTACACTGATATATTTTTTGGTGGCCGGTTATGTAACACCAATATTTGTGGCCAATATGTAACTAACATTATATAGATTATAAATGTATGAAGTAAAATTTTTTTGGTGGCCGGTTATGTAACGCCAATTGTTGCTTGCATTTTTTGGGCTCTAATTATTCAACTATTTATTTTATCTTTCATTTGGTTTTATTCTCATACTTGTTATTCCATAAACTTTTGCGAAGTAAAACATGTCTGAAGATGCACATGTTGAAGTTGAAGCTCATGTTCGATACTCTACCACAAAGAAGGTGATTAAGGTCTTTTTAATCCCCACCGACAAGTTGGACGAGTTGAAGGCACAACTTAACAGATACTTTGTCCATATTGGTGAAAATCAAAGAACATCTCATGTATTTGTACAGGTGCCATGTGTGAACCTGGGGCCGGATAAAGATGAAGACAGTTGGAAGACCGTGTATTTTCCACAAATTATCCACGATGATGGCGACGTAGATTACAAGTTTAGGTTAATAGTTGAAAATAACATTTTACATCTTTGTGTCCGATCCATTGAAGTGTAATATTTATTAACATGTAATAGTGTAATATGTTCGAATTTGTGTCCGTAATGTTGCATTTTAATGAATTTGTGTCAAATTTGTGGATTGTGTTGATGACATCCTGTCATTACTCTTTTAGTAGGCATTTTTCATGTAATTTTAGAGTTATTCATTGTAATAAATGGAGTTGCAAGCCACAAAAAGGACAGAAAATGGAGTTTGAAGATTTAGAATTCGGCCACCGAATGCCTTGCATCGGCCACTGAATTTGCTGCTAAATCACCACTGATCTTCGACAAAAATCGGCCACCGAAGTCCAAAAATCGGCCACCGATGTTCAGGCAATTCGGCCACCGAATTGAGGGATTCGGCCACCGATTTTGACAGGCCTATTTAAGAAACATGCGTTTTCTGAATTAGGGGTTCACGATTTTGGAGACCTAGAGGCATATTTTGGAGCTGAAGCTTTGAAAACTCATAGCCAGTTATCAATACATGTATGAATCCTTTAATTCTTGTTAGTTATCTTGTACTTTAGCTATGAGTAACTAATCTCTTTGTGGTTGAGACTTAGATGAATTTGATGTAATCCTATGGGAACCCTAATTTGTTGAACTCCTTTGAAAATCAATGAAAGTCTAGTTTTTATTCATATTACCTTGTGTTTAATGCTTTTTGTATGTTCATCATCGACTACTAACCCTAGCTTTATGAATGTGCAAATTGATCGTAGAGATTGAATGACCACTAACCCTGGCTTTTGACTCGAATCTAGGTAATAAGTTTAACCTAAGTAATTAAGCTAGAGATAGACAATTATTAGGTTATGACATAGGGATTAACGGACTATTAAGACCTCCAACGGTTTCGAACTCGCTTAAGAGATTAAGGTGTTGTCACTTGTGGGGAGAATTCTAGGTTAAGAGATTGGGTAGAATTAATATGTTAATTTGTCGTTGAACTAGATAGACATTGATTGAATTAGGAGTGCAAATTACCATAGGAGAGCTTCAGAGGAGTCGAAAGTCTTAGCCATGTTTCTCTCTAATTTCTTAAAACCAATCTTTATTGCTTTTTAATCAATTTATTTTACAAACTCAATTAAACTGCCTAGGGCAACCCTGAATTTAGTACATCCTAATTGATAACAATAATGCTTAGTCGAAATTAACAACGGTGCCAAATATCTATCATGTGTATTTAATGACGAATTTGTGTAATTTGGATCGAATATGTGTGATTAACGACGGATTTGTGTGATTTGTATCGATTATGTGTGATTTACGACGAATTTGTGTAATTTGGATCGATTGTGTGTGATTAAGTGATTATGTGTGATTAACGACGAATTGGTGTAATTTGGATCGATTATGTGTGATTATGTTGTTGAAATGGTGTAATTTGGATTGAGGGTTCTTTAAGCTCGAAAGGGCTTATTAGGCTTGCTGTGATTTATTTGCAAGGGCGGTTGGTTCGTGAATCTGATCCGTGTTGGCGGTCGGTTCATAAACCATTTGTCAAAAAGACGGTTTGATCGATTAGTCAAACTGGTCTCTGGTTCGATCAATGGTTACAGTTCTTTACATATCAATTTCTTTTTGCAATCCGGTTTTGGGTCTCGCGTTGGGCTTGCTGGGTTGTGCTGGTGTGTATCTTCCTGCGACGCATTTGGTTATCACTGGATTTACCTCCGGTTGGTTGTTTTATACCACATTTTGTTAATGTTCGATGTATTACCCCTTTAGGGCTTATTTGTGGTTGTTGGTCAGGTTTATGTCCCCCAGCTTTTGTACTACTCTTTTTATTTTATATATTTTGCTTGCTTAAAAAAAATTACGAGTGTGTATTGATTACAAGTCATTAATGACTTGGTTGTTTGCATTCAATGTTATTATGCAGCAATACCAGAAGCCAGCGTGACTTAACTCACGTATACCAGTACAGAACGTGAGTTAACTCACGTTGGGACATCGTGACTTAACTCACGTTGGTATAAGGTGAACGCGACTTAAGTCACCTTGGGGGTATTTTCGTCAGTTTGTATGGAAGTGAACAATTTTGTATGGGAGAAGAGCAATTTTCAAGTTTTAATCTCATGACAATATAGACCAACTTGGAAGTAGTAATTGGTCTGTTTTTGGTTAGTGGTCCAAGAAGTGGCCTGTGAAGCAAGGTATTGCATGTAGAAGCAGTTTTAGAGCCACCTCATCAATTTTATCCTATCCTATCCTAGTCGTTGGGAATAAATTCCCAACCAATTTCCCTTTTATGATTAATTAAAGGTAGTTTCTATCTGGTAACAAGGAGACCAAAGGCACCAAAATTGGGTATATTAAAGCTTCCATTTCTCTCTATAATAAAGTGGATAAAGGTCAGTTTTGGAATAAAGGAAAACTTGAGAATTGATTCCCTTAGCTATTTTCTTTTTACTGTCTTAAGAACATTGTACTGTATGTGCAACGGATTCTTCACTGGTCTTAGTTCCTCTACATCTACTTCATAAATTAGAAAGAAAAAAAATGTGACAATTAACCTAGCTATTGTACCAGTTAGGTGTTAATCCATTTATTGGTACAGAAATAATCAAAGATTATAGCTCTGATATATGAGACGGCAAAGCACTTTAGGTGATAGGCCTCGAATCGAGGCATCTGACATCTCAATATAACAATCAGCAATGTGTTGAATGTGTGAAGACATTTATTGTTGGCCGTAGTGATCCATATCTAAAATGTGGAGGTAATGCAGCAAAATAGTGTCTTGGTGACAATTGGCAATTTGAGTACTAGTGCACCATTTTTTTAATTGTGTAACATAAACTAAATTAAACCTATCATTGCTATTTAAAACTTAAAAAAAAAAAAAAAAAACTTGCTATGACGTGAAAGATGTGCTAGCTTCGTATTTATGTATTTTCCCTTGCAAATAGTTGAGATTCCTTGACAGCAATTTGGATTCATATTTAGTCATTATTTGGATGTCCTAAGACAGTGGAAACATAACATGGCTGAATAGGCAAATATTTGGATACTTATTAGTTAATTTTCTTGATTATATTTATTAACATTTGTTTAATTATCAGTTGCTTACAAAGTTCTTAAAGATCCAACATAAATCAGACAGGAGTCCTGTATATTATTGACCAAAATAATCATAGACTCCTAGTCCACTCTCCTATAAGATCAATTATTAACCCCATGATGTTAACTACTATAGAAATTAAGTTTATTTTTCTGGATTTTAAAAACCCCACTTGAGAATTAAAACAAAAATCAAACTATTTTAGCTTAATAATTGGAACATTCAAACTATTGAGTTTGGAATGCAGCTGGTTTATTGGTGATTCATGGACAATGTATCAACGAAAGCATCTATATACTGCAATGATATGTCACCAATTTGACATGGGAAAGTAACCGAAACTAATTACTATCCCAATTAGTCTAAAGAATACAACTTTGATTTGTATAAGTGCATCATCACATGATATCACTGACTTGTGCTCTTGTCATTTACATGTGCTCTTCTCTTACGAACATAAGATTTCTATTTTAATTCATCATTTTACTTAAAATGTTACTCCTTCTGTTTTAAAATGAGTGTCCTTTTAATTAAAATAATTGTTTTAAAATGAATGTCATTTTTAGTTTTCAAAACAATATTATCTATTTTCTTTTCAATTGTAACCTCAATTAATAGTGGTTACAAACTATAGATAGTAAGGATAATTTGGTAAAATAACTATTTTTTTCTTTTAAATAACTGCAATTCTTAATATGTATGTAAAAATATTAAACATCATTCATTTTAAAACGGATGAAGTATATTAATATCAAGTGAAACATAACAATCAATAAGATTGAAAAAGGATAACCATGAGTTTGTACACATACAGAGATTGAAAACGTGGTTGACAAGTTTAATGAATTATGTAAACATGATTAATTTTGAGTTTTGAAAATTACTAGATGTTGGATCTATCGCTATATAATTATCTTTGCCTTTCTCAAAACTATGTCTAGCTGTCTTGTAGTGTGAGAGTCCGTGCATCTTGATCCATATACTATACCTACCTAATGGGGACCATCCCTGTTTCTGATATTATTATTGCTAATATGAATATTTGAGAGTTGAGGTTAAGATTCTTAATTTTTAATGTACGTTCCACCTACTATGGTAGCATATTCTGTACCTTTCTAACAATTTCTCAAATTTCTTTGTGAAATGTCATCAAATATTTGCATAATGTAAAAAAGAGAAAATAAAATAAAATGAAAAAAGAAATAAAAGGGGGTGGATTGGAGCAGGTGAGCTGGGTATAGATTAGACTGAGTCCACTTTTTACTACAGCTAAAAACAAAAATGGTTAACAAATTGACTTAACCTTCTGCAAAATCATGCTATATAGAATTGACATGTGCTCTATAACTGAACAAGAGATACGGTAGGAAGTTAGAAGCTTCAAAAGGTTAAATATACGTACTCCCCATGAAAACAAATTAAGAATACACACACAAAAATTGATAAGTTTCAAATAGGGAAAAAAAAGGGAATGACACGACTAACTTTGGTTGGGTCTAGCGGATCGACAAATTCTACAACATTGTGAGTTGTGGTTTGAATTGTGACAAATCTCTACAACATTGTGAACTATAGTTCGAATCTCTCCCAAAGAGGCAGTATCCGACGACTCATCAAATAGAATTACAAGCATCGATAGCAAGAGATATATGGGGTCACTAAGAAAAATAGGAGCCTGGTATTCTACTAGAAGCCTGATATTTCTTTTTCATTCCATTTGGCGGTAACTCACACATGGACTAACAAACAAGAGAGTAGAACCAAAAATATTTAACAATGGATAAGATGTTCTTGTCAACTAACATATGGCTATATTTAATTGTCCAGAAGACAAGGAGCCGTATAATTTTGTATGGCTAATTTGAATGTGAAGAACTTCTTAATTAGATATATATATATACACACACATAAACAACCAAATCTTGGCTTAGACTTAACAAAGACACACATCATTTTATCAAGCAAGAGAGTTAATTTTGACCATAATATAATAATCAAAATTATTTGAGGATAACAATTTATTCGTATACATTTTTATTTATCAAATATACATGAGACGTATATTAGTCGTATTAATAACAACTGATAAGCATGATTTAAAACTGCGAATGTGGTCGAAGTTGTGGTTATGATCCAAAGTCTTATGTTGTGGGAAAATGCAACCAATGCGGTTGAAATTGCAGCCATGGAGAACCTCAAAATTTATTGTACTGCAGTCCGCAATTGCGGTTATGGATTGCAATTTAAAACCATGATGATAAATATATGTATTTTGCTTAATTAGAATGATAAAGTGAGTGAGATCAACTTAATTTTGAACTACACTTTTCAACAAAAATAAAGCCTGCAAATATGAAGAATTGCACAATTCCCCATATCACCAAGTACACAATTCTTCAGAGTTGAGACCCCATTTCATTATTTGAAAAGTGTTTGAATTTGAACAAGAAAGAAAAAGGTAAATATATATGACCATAAATAAAATCCACCAATATTCCAATACACTCCTAAAGATGATTTTTCCCAAGTAGTTATACCAAACTGAATTTGGTTGTCGGAAAATGCACAAGCTACAAGCCTACAACTGATCAAGTAGTGATGTTACTAAAGAAAATTACATAAATAAAATAAAATTACATCTCTTAATTGTTTAAATGCTTCTAGCAAGCATTTCTTGATACTTCCTATCAGACTCTTGTTTTTCTAACTTGAACTTCTCATGACAATTAGCAATAAACATTTCAGCTAACATATCAATATTCTCATTAACAATCTCTTTCTCTTTTGTACCCTCTTGAACCTTCTTCTCCTCAAGCCACTGTAAATACCCTGCAAGATGTGAGTCAGGACAATCCTCACTTTTTTGCTGCTCTGAAGTATTAAACAACCCTTCATAAACTCGTTCAGGAACAGGCAAAACATGAGAAGATTTTGAAGAACACCAATTATAATGAAGCCTAAAGGAACCTAAAATGATCTTCTTTCTTATGTTGTTACGTTTTTTGTGAGAAGATGGGTAATAAGTGAAGTTGATGGTTGAGTTGTTGTTGTCTTTGAGAATCTCAACTATAAAATCTTTGACTTTGGATAGTGCACGAATTATTCTACACAAGTGTGAAACTAAGAGGGTGTGGATAATTCTTTTGAGTTTCATTGAGGTTAAATTTGAAGATGATGATGATGATTTTAGTGAGAAAATTTGAAGAGATGGAGTGAACATTTTTTGTGTGATTAAAGGAGCAGGTGGTGGATAGAAATAGAATCAGTGTGTGTATATTATGAGAGTGAGTGTATAGTTTTGGTTCATGCTAGTTTATATGGGGGGATAATTATGTTGAAGTACTGATTTACCCTTTCTCTTTTGGTTTATTTAAAGGAGTACCATATACTTTTTTGATTTAAATATAGTCAAAATATACATTTGTCATTGTTGGATCTTTTTCTTTTGTGGATAATATGCTGGGGATAAGACCCGCTTGCTTGTTTTGAATTTCTGCAATTTTACCTTCACCTTCAATTAAATTTACATGGTGTTATTATTATGTTAGTACTAATTATATTATTGTCTGTAGTAATTAAGCAGCTCGAGAACGGAGATTAAGGCTTAAGAATCGCAAGAATCACAAACCCAGTGGATAACATAATTTTATATGTCATTTTGTCTCTTATATTATGGTTTTGTTGCTTAAAAAATAGTGAACAACTAATATAAACTTTATGGTTGATAGGGGATGATCTTATAACAGATATTGAATAGGTGATAAGGTAATTAGATTGAACTTATATTGTTTGATAAAACTAACGATTGAAGTAGCTGATAAAATATAAAATAACATAAAAATAATTTTTAAATTCATATTACTTTTTTTTCAATTAAGATAATAAGAGTAAAATTGTCAAAAAAAGAAAAATTATAAAATATATGTTCAAACATTACTTGAAGTAGCTTACCAAAAAAACACAATATACCCATGAGAAAAATTGTTACCATAGATCAATTTTGTTCATATGAAGTTATAATCAACCCACGATAAACTAATCCGAAAATTGGACTTGTTAAACAAAAACAATTATCAAAAGAGTTAAAGTATCTGTTATATTTTTCATATTTTATTTTGCCATTACAAAAATAATAATTTTTTTATAAAATTTAAAATATTATTTTAATTTTTTTTTATTTATATATGTCAAAACATTAAACTATTTATAGTATGAGTTTGAGATAGTAGTAGTTAATATGGGGACTATTGTTTAATGTTGCATCAATATGACTATATGAGTGCAGTTTCCTAGACATTACAAGTAATTATTTTATTGCTCAGAACCTTCGTCTGAATTTGCAGCCGAAGCTAAGCTGTTCATTTCCTTGTATAAAAAAATATAGCGTCCCAGTTATGTGTTCTTTGACACTTTCCATGCCCAGACGACCTTTATTTCATTTGCATTAGATCGGAGATTGTGGTGGAGTCAGAAGTAATATAATACTTCAAAAAATTGTTTAAATAGAACCATAAAATTGAGAAATTTTATATGAAAAAACTTTAATTAAGTAATTTTTTATACTTTTGGGTTAATAATGCTTTATCCCTGTAATATTGGTCATTTCTGGTTTTCTCTCTGTAATTTTTTTTTTTAGATTTCATCCTTGTAATTTGAAGATTTTTTGGTTTTGGACCTTCATGGAAAATTTCGCCCCCTGTAATTTGAGCAAATTTCGGTTTACCCCCTGTCATATCATCGATTTTGTACAGTCAAAAATCATCAAGGTCCAAAACCAAAATTTTTCAAATTACAAGGACAGAATCTATAAAAAAAAAATTACAGGGGGGAAAACCGGAAATGACCGATATTATAGAGGGTAAAACACTATTAACCATATACTTTTTTATCAACGTTAAGTTGGGTAATCTAAAAACCAACCTGACAAAGTTTGAAAATTTTCTATATTACCACCACGTCATTTGTTAAGTCAGGTGGCAAGACAAACGACTTAAGAACCATGACTAAAAAAGTTTTCTAGGACTAGTGTAGGTCTATTTGAATAAATTTAGATAATATTTGTTGTTGTTATTATTATTATACTAGATTAGATTGTGTACTTTATATTAAATTTTAAATTTGTTAATTTTTTTTGTGATTTAGGCATATTAGTCTATATTAATTTTTCGCATATTTAAATGTGTTATAATAAACTAGAATAGAATATGATAATAGATATAATCAAATGTGGTTTTAAATATCAAAAGAAATGAGCGCGAAAAAACTCTTCTTGTTGCAATTGTTAGAAAAATTGTTGTCGGGGGAAGATGCTCCAACACTTGAACAATGAATAAATTGATGAGGACAACAATTTAGATATTTAAAGCATGTGTTTGTACATTAACCTTAAATTGTATTTGATTCGCCTCCATCAATCTATATATACATATTGAATGTAAGAGGGTTTATTGGCGAACCATTCCGGCCTCTTTAAAAAGCTTAATGTGATTTGCATAAACAATCTAAACGTATTTTTCAATAGTAGTTTACAAAAAAATATTTTCTACACTTCACTCGTATATTAGAGAATATATAATGATGATTTAAAAAATAAAAATGACAGGGAATTGACTAAAAACAATAGTCAGATTTATATAATTTGAAAACCATTATGAACATTCTTTTACATATGGCCTATTTAGGCTCTACACAAAACGCATCTTTAAAGATGGAATAGTAGCTTGAAGTGTCTAAGTCCTAAGTTAAAGATTAATTACATAGCTGATCATCTAAAAGATCAGAACCTGAGATGATTGATATCCATTGATCCGCCACCAAAGAGCCAAACTCATAAGTTAGGGGTAACAATGTGTACTAACTTTTCTTTTGAAAAAGTAAGAAAAAAACATTATGGATTATCTCAAATCTTACGGAGACATCTTTTTCTTATTTTTCTTATTTTTCTAACTATAAAATAGTATGCATGATCTTTAGGTAGTTGGATTTGAAGGAGACCTGCCCGAAATTACGTGCACTCAAATCAAATTATTAGCTTAGATTTGAGACTTTTTTTATCCTGGTGATGAAAGAGACTATCATGTCGATATGTAGAATAAATGTTACTAGTACATATTTTTATACTTAATTTATCACTTTATACATATCACTTTACATTATTAAAAAAAAACTAAGTTAGATGTACCAAAATAAAAGATAATCTTTACTGTTTGACTATACTTAGTATCACTTGAAGTTCTACACAGTTTAATATATTAATACTATATATCTAATTAACTCTATCTAGTGTGTTTTGTTGACAAACCTCTATGAAGTGTTAGGATTAGGTGATTACGTAGCCTTCAACATTATAAATACTAGCGAAACGTGTCCGTCATTTCACTTTTTTAAACGTGCTAATGCATGTAGATTATCAACGATATTTTATAGAAATTTACGTGTAAATTACAAATGATATTTTATATAAATTTATATATATACATATATACACACACAGAGAGGCGGAGCCCTTCATGGGTTAGGGTGGGCCACGACCCACCCGGGAAAATTAAAAAATTAACGATTATAGGTCTATTTTGCGAGATTTTATACAATTTTACGTCAGTTTTAGCTTTCGGCAGATCCAAATTTCCTCAAAGTATTGTAGTGACCCACCTAAAAAAATTAAAAATAAATAAATTACAGGTATATTTTGTGAGACTTTAAACAATTTTTCAGCGGTTTTAGTTTTTGGCGGTTTCAAAAGTAACATACATGATTTTTGTCGTATTTATACTTGACTGGTTAGCGGAGGCATATAGATCTTCTAACTTGTTTGAGTTTCAAATCCCTCGTATATTGTCATGTCAACTGAAAATTCACTCAGTTAACAGTTGTACTATAAAAAAAAAGTTTCATAATTTATAGCAGTTGTAAAATATGTAATTCGATTTTTTTTTAAAATATTCACCCTAACTTTTTAGTCAAACTCCGTCATTACCACTTTGTGCTTAATGCTTATTGCAATTTTAATTTTATGTTTATATATTATAGTTTATTATAATGGCCCACCCGAGCTTTTTTTCTGGCTCCGCCACTGTGTGTGTATATATATATATATATATTAAAATAATATAACAAATATAATAAAAATTCATCTTTTTTAATAACATCAACAATATAACATTATTATAAGAAATTTTGTTTAAGGGTATAATTGGAATAAAAAAAAAAACCAGCCCAAAAATCTCCTAAAAAGGGCTACTTTCTTTATATATAACATAGATATATCAGACTGCTTATAAGTTATATTTCATAAATATAACTTGGGCTATGCTAATTGTAGTGAAGGAAAAACTCACGAGAGCATCACGAATGAATTACACTCATTGGATTGTTTGTCATTTGATTCAATACACGACTTGATGAAAGTAAAAGATCCCACTACAAATACATGTTGCGTGTCGTGATGCTATCGTGAGTGGCTGTGTCGTGATATATTATAATTTAAGAAAAGGGCGATGTTAATTATAGCGAAGGAAAAATTAACGAGAGCATAAAAAATGAATTATAGACATTGGATTGTTTGCAATAATTCGCGTGGGACACCTAAAATCTCATGACGGCCCCGACAACATGTTAAATGATGTACTATCTTATCTTTCAATGACTAATTCTGCATTTCAACTTTTGTTGTTCAGAGTACATTATATAATGTCATTTCAACCCGTTTTATTTATTTAATCAATCAATTTTTTTGTTTCCTTTGTGTTCCGTAGAGAAAACTTGTCTATATTCTTTATGTGTTGAGTAACTCAATTTACTTGAATCTTCGTGTAGGGTAATTAAGTTTGAGGGAAGGCCCTAAGAATTGTTAACATGCATACATATAAGATCTGCTACATATCTTTTGTAAATCAACTAATTAATGTCTAATGATGCCTTGGAGTTACAATTTATAATCTAAAAAATGATTCTCAACTCTCCATATTGTATTTCTTAATTGAAATTGGTTGAACGAAAAGAATAAGAAAAAGTAACAAATTAACTCTGTATGTTATGCTTCTATATCAATCAAAGTCCAAAAGGTTAATTCTCCAAGTTCTTTAGTTAATGGGTTGTAAAGAATACTGCAACTCCATGTGATGTACTTCAAATAAAAAGTACAGAACTGAGCTCGTTTTATCATACTGACCATATACAGCTTTTTTGAAACCAAAAAAAAAAATTATGTAAAATAAATTGCACTGAAGAAGTTTTTGATTGAAAGAGATAGAAATGAAATAAGACGGAATGAAATTTAATTCATCCTATTTCAGTAAGGAATTAAACATAATTTTGGTTTTTATAGAGGTAAAATTTGATTTTGGTCTCTATAATTTTTATTTTATTTTCGGTCTTTGTATTTAACATTTTAGATCATCTTCAATACAAAGAAATTAAGAACAATGTTTGATATTCTTAGATTGCAGTTAGCTGACTTAAGTGTTGAGTCATGAGAGGAGCTCATGGCCATTCATATTGGGTCAAAATTTTAAGGGATTTTCTTTTTCATCTAATGTGACAATTCTATGTCACAGTGCTATACCTCAAATGGGAGTTCATCAAAATCAATATGCCCCCTTCGAACAGAAGTTTTTTCATCCAAATACACTTGCAACGTTGTTGCTTGCTCTCATTTGACATGTCTGCTAAACACCATTAGTTAAAAAGACTTTCAATACGAGAAGCCAACATACTATCAATTATGATACTATTGTTGGGTCATGAGGGAGGTCGAGGAATCATCGATGTACGAATAGTAGTTGTGTTTATTATTTACTTTAAAAGTTCTTACAATCCACCAAATTTTGACTTAACAACATCTCACAGTATGAAAACTATTAACATATTATTGTCCCACCACTCAACTTCAATTCTAAAAAAATCAACAAGTTGTTTTAGTTGTTCTAATATTTTTAGAAGAATGCATTGTTAATGCTATTAGTCTCTTGCCAATCTCTTTCCAAAGAGTCAACCCTAAGATCAAGCAAACTTTAATATATTGAAACTAGCTAAGAAGTCATTTGTTACAACTTTTTTCGTGAAAAATCACCTTTTTTAAGTAGAATAACTTCTTTTAGAAGTTTTTAATTGTTTGTTTCAGATTTTAAAAAATTAATTTTTTTTAGGTAAATCATTAAATTTGGGGAAAATATATAAATTGTTTGAAATGTTTTTTTTTAGTAAATTCTAAAAAAATCTTTTTTGTTAACTTTTTTTTAAATGATTTTCATCATGGTAAACAAACATAAAACAATTATTGCTTTTCTGTTAAATCTCTAAAAAAAAATTATTTTATTGAATACCGAAATCAACATATTTATTTATAATCCATAACAAATGAGTCGTAAAATTATATATTTTTGTATACAGAAAAATTAAAGTTTATAATAATACAATATATTTCATCCAATAATAATAATAATAATAATAATAATAATAATAATAATAATAATAATAATAATAATAATAATAATAATAATAATAATAATAATAAAACAATATATTTAATTAATCTGTCATATGTATGTGGGTGTATTGAATGGCATCAATTAAAACATTTTTTTCTTTAAAAAGGTAAAAAGTAAGCTACATTAGCAAAACTGATTTGGAGCATAAGAAGTGCTAACAAAAGGAAAATTACAAAAAGTTAAACTAGAAACAAAATACAAAAACAAAAATTACATGATGCCAACAGTACAAAAACCAAGAATCAAAATCAAGGAACATCAACGCCTAAGTATATGAGAGGTTGAATATTCGAGTGGTGAAATCCAAACGAAAAGCCTTAAATTTTTGCTTTAATATATGCAAGACCAAACCAAAAACGTAAACATTCAAATGATTGGACCTATGTTATGATCATGTCGACAAAAAATCGAATTATTTCGATACTTCCATATCAACCAATGCATGCCAACCATATTGAGTGAAAACATTCACGCACTACTTTATCATGGAGCACCAAACTATTAAACTGAACAACATGTAAATAACTATTATTAGGCAATGCACAACTAACACAACCAAATCAAAACATCATCAAACCACACCTTACCAAAGAAAGGGCACTTAAAAATAAATGTTGTGATGTTGCATTCATTTCACAATCCCCCCAAACAAAAATGAGATTCTAAATTATTCCATCCCTCACCATATAAAATTATCTTTCATTGGAAAACATTCATTTAATAACTTCCACGCAAACAAGGATACTTTTTTTGGTATCAATTTATTTCAGATAACTTTACATATCTAAAAACCCTCAATTGAATTGTACGTCAGTGGAAATTAAAGAAGTAAGCGTCTTCAACTTGGGTAAATGTCATCAAAGTTTTGATATCATTTCAACTCATCATCATCCAAGTTACACGGCAAAGAAACATTAAAACAAATCCCTACATTCCACCACTAACTCCTCCTATTAAAAATGATGTAGGAGGGTTTTTATAATATTTTTAATATTTCAGTTTGTTATTTTATTTTTTATTTTAGTTTGTTATTTTTTTGTTATTTCAGTTTGTTATTTTTCGGCCCATTAGGGGTTTGTTATTTCCCTATTTAAGTTTAACAGTTGTATCCTAAGAGGCAACTTTTATTCAATCAATAATATTTTAGAGAGTTTTTCTCAATTTCTGGTGGATTCCGGAACCCTATTTTCACAAGTTTCTCGCTTGCAAACTTGTTTCTTTTCAACCTAGGTTTAGCGCTTGCTAGCCTAAGCTTCCGACTGCGTCATTTGGCATCAGAGCAGGTTTCTCCTGTTCTTTTCCTAACGTGATCAGCCATGGGAGATCAATTTGTTATGAAAGCAGACTTGGACGTTTTAGCCGCGACGGTCAAGGCGTTATCAGATCAGATTGTGGTTTTAACAACTAGAGTCGATGGCATCACCACCAACAACAAAAAAACAATCCGAACAGGAGAGGGGGACCAATTACGGTTCCACGTGGTTGAACTAATCAAATTATTGAGAATTTGAGTTCTGAAGTCGAAGAAGTATCGATGGCGCAACCAGCATAACAACTTTTTGAGAAATCTTTGGCTGTTGTTGTCGCTGAAAAACCATCAGGGGAGGCACCAGTTGAGTTGAAAAAAGAAAATAGTACAGCTGAATTGGAAAAGCCTCAAGTGGAAGAAACCTCTGTGGCGGAACCGGTGGAACAACTTTCTGTGGAAGCTTTGAATGCTGTTGTTGTCCCTGAAAAACCCAAAGAGGAAGCACCAGTTGAATCAGAAAAGGAAAATGGTACAGCTGATGGCAGTTATAAGCAGGAGAAATCAGGCGCAGAGGAAAGCGAAGGAGCTGAGAAGGTGAGTCTCAATGTTGAAGATATTATTCATAGTAAGAATGAAATTCCAGCAAGTGAAGAAAAACAAACAATTCAAGGTGAGGTAAAATTCCAATCCCTCTCACCTAACATAATCATTGTATCTGCGCAATCAGTACTTCGAAGCTTCAATGGTCTCAGATGTTTCGATCCCGGTGGGTCGTTATCATCATTGTTTTTGCACGTTTCGATTTCCTTTACGTGTCCACCAAGAGTCTTACGGTCGGGTTTGACACTTCAAATAACTGGAATGTGTCTGAAGCTTGTGAATGTTGTAAACCATGATGGATTATCACCTTTGCATATTCTTGCTAGGAAGCCTAATTGTTTCAGAAGCTGCACAAGGATGGAGTTGACTGATAGTATCATCTACACTTTGTCAGGTTCGCTTGTTGATGAGGACAAGGGAACCGTTGTTCTTGTTTTCCAACCAGCAAAGGGCAAGGAACTTTTGGACTCTGAGATGCATGACATGGTGAAGTTGTTTTCAGAAGACTGTGTATCAAAGGAGAGTTTGGTGTTATCAGATATATTCCCTGAAACAGATTTGATAAATATGTTGGAAAGTGAATACGTGGATAGGAATGTTGCCCTGGATGGGACTTTGCAGGCTAATAGTGCTTTGTTAGTTAATTTAATTACCTTCCAGGAGTTCGTGTTCTTTGATGAGGACATGATTAATACCTTTGAAGCTTCTTATGACTCAAAAGCATCAAATTATCTAGAAGAAACAAGTGACAGAATGTTCAAGAAAAAGTTTAACTTTAAGAGTTTTGATGAATTGATTGTTAGTAATGAAATAGCATTAGGAGATGACAAATTCAAATCATTGCATGTACCTGTAATCTCTGATCACAAAAGGATGATATATGTACATGATATCATTGAAGAACTATTTTCTAACAAGAAGATCCAACCTCTATCTGCGTCTAATGGTATTTACTTAAATTGGGATCTACTGGAAGAAGATAAATGCAGTTACAATATATCTAACTGGTATCATAACATATGGGCCAAGATAGATATGAATAACCATGATTGCAGAGAAGAATCTCTTGACAATAGGAAATCGATACTTGAGTTGGTTTTCTTTGGTGATACTTCAGGGGCTTGTGACCTTCAAAATAGTGAAGAGTTGCAGAAGTTGCATTCTGAACGCATTTCCCAGCTTGACAATCGGCCTGTAGAATTTGCCGCGAGCACACTCTTAGAACATGGATCTTCCAATAAAGGATGCCATGAACAATTACCTGGAAAAGGGATACAGAGGGCTTCATTATTATTTAAGTCTATGTCAGAAATCAACAACTTTGATTATTTCTTAAACCCTCAAAAAGCAACTGCTAAGGAGAGTTGTTGTTTTGGAGTAGACTCCACCAATGCTAATGTTAATATCCCAAAAGTTACATCCACCACATTGAAAGATGGTCTACAATCACAAGGGTGGCACACTGTTCTGCATAAAGTTAAGCTGTCTGACAATATTGTGGCACTTGCTAGATATTTCGGATGTACATTTGTTTACACTGAAATTTGGTAAACAACCGCTAGTCTAAATTAATTGCTTGCGAGACCAACTAGTGAATCTCAGGAGCATAGTGCTTTGTTTGAATTCTTTAAATTATATAAATGTCCATTACGCATAAACATTTTAGTGTAGTTTTGTGGAGAATTAAAGATAAAAGTTATTTGGATTGCAAAAATCAAGGAAAATAAGTTCCTATTTAATAAATACTGTGTTTCGATCGAAACAGAAATGGACAGAATTTAAATGAGAAACGTTAAACTTTGCATGAAACTTTAAAGTGCTTAAAAGATACATTTCATGAAAAAGTAAATTGCATTGAATTGTAAAATATGTTTTACAGAAGAAAGATGGTTCACAGATTCATACTTAGATCCCATTTCACTCGTTTCTCTCGATAGCGTGGGTACTTTGAGTTTACAAGGATTTTGTATAAAATGAATTGCGACCTTTTTTCTGACTAAAAAACTACTATATATAGACTTTCGAAAATAAACTGCCCTAACGGTCGAACACTATACTACTGCCAAATGTCCTGCCACGTACACCCTGCATGCACTTAACTGCTCCTTAGAACGGTTGTATCTTTCGAAGTCGAACTAAGTGTTGTGAAAGTTTGTCAGAATTGTGCTAAGTCCAGAACTTTGTTGCTTCGATTCGATCATACGCTTATTCGATCTGCCTTCTGGTTCGAAGTCCTCCTTCTTTGCCTTAGCCTTGTATTTGTAAATATCCTTTCGAACCTGTGAACAATTCCAGGATTCTTTTTGTTCTTCGATTAAACAGAATCTTTGCAAGATTCCCTTCAGCATTTAATGCATATTTAGAGCATATTCTTAGCTCATAAAAATATGGGCTAACAAATTGCCCCCCAAAAATGTTAGGTTCGACGGAATATAATGTAGGAGAAAACTGACATTTTTGAAAAAAAACTGTAACCTTCGACGGAAACTTTACATCTTCTTAAACGATGACGTCATTTACCTCGAGCAGTTCCCAAAGCAGTTATTATTACAGCACTATTTTCGGAGATTTTTTGGCTCCTAGAAGAAGTAACCGACGGCTTGGTTCAGAGATCCTTCAGTTTTCCTCTCGCCACGTGGTTGAATTTTTTCAACTTTTTCAACCAAGTCTTTTCAGTTTCCCTTCAGTAATGAGTACAAAATCTACTTTTCACTTCTCCCATTGTCATTTCCTTTCCAGAAAAAACCTCTTTAGAAAAAACCAACTTTCTTCTTCTCTCTATCATGGAGAAACTTTCAGAAGATTTACTAATCATCATTACTAAAAAAGTAGCAGCAACTGGTACTCAAAACTTACTCAACTTTAAGGCAACTTCCGTTACTCATCGTCGATTGGCGAACAAGAAGACAGTTTTTAGGGCTTTGCCTCGTAGCTGTGTGTGGTATTTCTATGACCATTTTCCTCCTGCTGAGAAACTTGCTTTTATGCGACGAATGATCCAGAGTGGTCACGAATCGTTCAGCCTAGTGGAGACAGCAAGACTCCTTTATGATGAACCTAACAACTTGAATGGCATTCTCTGTATTTTGCGCAAAGCAGCTTCCCATGGCGTGGAAGGGGCAAAATACTTACTGATGATACTGAAAATCCTTTCAAAAGATGGATTCTCAATGGAGGAAGTTTTTCCCATTTTCAAAGATCTTTTCGATCGTCAAATGCTAGCAGAATGCAGAAGATCTACTTGTGGAGGACCAGGTTTCCCCTACTTTTTGCCATACAGACCTCAACGTGGTATTAGGCCTCTACCTCCAAGCTTGGTCATTCGTTTCACCTGCCTTGCTTCAGGGAAATGCAAAGGACATGGGAGAAGATCTGGGATTTTCTGGCCCTTACCTGGTTCAGACAATGAATACTATGGGACTGAACTCTGCCTCTACTGTCGTCTCGACTTAGAAGTTAAATGGTTCCTGCATGAATTTCACTTCTTGGAGATCGAAGGTTTCTAGGTTCTTTAGGCATTTAGGCTATAAACCATTTTTGATGTATTTTGGATGTTGATCAATATCTTCGATGTCATTATGCTTCGACATCTTTGATGTAATATGCCTAATTTTTGGCTTCGACTTTTAATGCAATCTAATGCCTTTTTTATTTCCTATTGCTTTCTATCTCCAAATTCGATTCGAACAATGAAACTTCGACACTGTAACCTTACGCGTCGAATGAGAAATTACAAGTTTCGACTCTAACGAAACTGAAACGGCGGGTTGTTTTTATTTGAAACAAGTTTATGGCGCCATTTCTCGAAAGCTAATGGGCCACGTTTACTTAAACGACGTCATGATGACACGTTTTACTGTATAACTGTCACCTCGATTCCCACTATCATCATGAGTTCCAACTTTCTAGGTAAAAGTGGGACACGTGTCACACTGGGAAGTCGAAGTGATTTTGATTTGACAGATTTTTTTTTTTTTTTTTAAAATGAAAAAGTAACCCTATAAAAGGCCAGAAACGGCCATTGAAGAACTTTTCCAGACGAAAAACCTTCAGAGTTCTTGCTTTTCCACTTTTCGCTTCTTAATCTTCTTAACTCTTTACGAATCAAACCAATCCATTGTTTCCTTCCATAATCGTTCGTTTCTTAATCTCTAGTAAAGAAACTCTCTCCTCAGAATCATTGGCTTTGATTCAAACAGTTCGTCATCCAAACCCTTTTTCGTAACTGTTCATCTTCCTCTTCAATAATGTCTTCAGAAGATCAAGAAGTTCCCATAGCTGGAAGATGGCCAAGCGCTATCACAAATGATAATGGCAAAGATATGGTACCCGAACCTCATGGGGACGCCGCAAAGAAAGCCGTCTGGGAGGTAAACGTAATGATCCCATTTTCTGTGGGCGGCCGTACTTACGCTTTTGGTGGGCCTTTTCCAGACCAGTCAGCTTTATCGAAGGCTATGTGTAACACCCCGTTTTCCCAACTTGAAAATTTCATTTAAAATAAATCAGAGTTTCAACCTTGACGGGATGTCGCACTTCGTTTACAATTTATAAATAGGATAATTTGCTATTTATTTCAAAACAGACTTTTCAATAACGTCAAACCATCGCAGCGGAAATTCAACTTCATAATTAAATCTAAACATCATTAGGCACAAGGCCACATCAAAAACAACGTAGTTTAAAACTCCACTAAATGTGGTTCAACATCAGTTTGAAATTAAAATACATAGCACATGAATTCATCAAAAAGTTTCCCATCCCGTTACATATCAGAGCGACTCCTAATGACACGAGGAATCAACTCACTTCAGCGATTACTCCTGATTATCTGCACGTTACCCACGTAGAGGCAACATTCAAACAGAAGGGGTGAGATTCACATTCAATAAACATAAGTACATAATTCATAAAGATGAATTTAACATTTCACATAAACATCATCAAACAACACCATCAGATCTTATACATACATCACACATACACATCATAATCTCACCTCTCAATGCAACATCAAATACAATAACATCGACCGACTCAACAATGCAACATCACTGACTCAAGTATGCAACATGCATGTGGTACCAATTCATCGCAGAATATGTCATAATAGGACATGTCGGGCATACACCCCCATCGTAAATGTCATATAGACATGTCGGGCATACACCCCCATCACTTAATTCATAATGTCATAATAGACATGTCGGGCATACACCCCCATCACTTAATGCATATGTACTGGACTCGACAATGCAACATTTACAACAAATACAACGTCAACAACAACTTCATTATCATATACATCATCATCGTTATCATCATCATCGTTTACATCATCATCGTGTATTATCATCATCACAATTATCAACAACTTTCATGTTTATACCAAAGACCAATTTAAAACAGAGACGTGTGAAAAAGACGCAAAACATGAAACAGAGAATGCTGTCACCGTACAATTTCACTAAGACCTCCTTGGAGTATTTTCATCATAACTCAAAAACTAAAAGTCATTTTCACGTCAAACCAAAGCCACTGGAAAGCTAACAAAATTATCTAAAACCTTCATGTTTACACCCAAGGCCAATTCTGTACCGATCAATACCAGTTTTCGTTTCAAATTCGGAAAAGTTGTGCAGAAAGTCCAGAAAAATTCACTGTGACCTACGTGCCGTAATTTGACCATAACTCAAGTTCTATATATCGTTTTGACGTCAGACCAACGGCATTAGAAAACTAACATCCATACCTACAACTTTTGTGTTTACACCTAAGACCAATTCTGTACCGATCAATACCAGTTTTCGTTTCAAATTCAGGGCAGAGATAAGAAAACTCAGGAAAAGCAACTTATATTATTCAAACTTCTCATTCATCTGACACATGTTTATGAACATTCAAAACTTCATCAATTTATGCATAAGCATGGCACCAATCAGTAACAACACCATAGAATCACAACAAAATCAACATCTCAACATAGAAATCATCAATTTAACATTCCATCATTAGTTTATCATAATCAAACAACCCTAATTCCCAAATTCACCAACATCAACATGTTAAATCAAAATTTAGGGATTATGAAACTTAGATTTATAGAAGCTAGTCCCACCCTTACCTTGTTATGAAGAAATCGCCCCCTTCAGCTTTTCCTCTTCTCAAGTTCTTCACCTTCTTCCTTGGCTCTGCTTCTCCTCTTTTCTCTTCTCTGTTTCACGTGAAAACACAACAAATGAAACCTCTTCACGCGTATACCTCTTTTTCTATTCCACTTCCCTCTTTCTTAATTTCCCATAATGCCCTTAATGCCATTTTAATTCTATTTAATCTATTAAATTATATTAATTCATTATAATTCAATAAAATAATAAAATTAAATTCTAGGCGTTACAACTCTCCCCAACTTATAAAATTTTCGTCCTCGAAAATGTACCTCATGCAAATAACTCTGGATAAGACTCCAACATCTTGCTTTCCAGCTCCCACGTCAAGCTTTCACCAGTTGGTCCTCCCCAAACAACTTTCACGAGAGGAATCTCTTTGCCCCTCAACTTCTTCATCTCACGGCCTTCAATCCTCAGTGGTAATGTCTCCACCGTAAGATTGTCTCTAACCTGCACATCATCTCTCGGAATCACATGAGAGGGATCTGCAACATACTTCCGAAGTTGCGACACGTGAAACACATCATGCAAATTTGAAAGATGCGGTGGTAATCCCACTCTATAAGCAACTGTTCCTATCCTTTCTGATATCTGATAAGGACCAATGAACTTCGGAGTCAGCTTCTTCGATTTCAATGCACGTCCAACACCAGTCATCGGAGTGACTCTCAAAAACACATGATCACCTTCTTGGAACTCAAGGTCTTTTCTTCGCTTATCATGATAACTTTTCTGCCGACTCTGCGATGCTTTCATCTTCTCTTGTATCAATTTGACCTTCTCAGTAGTCTGCTGAATAATTTCTGGTCCCACAATTGCACTCTCACCAGCCTCGAACCAACACAAAGGAGTTCTGCACCTCCTACCATACAATGCCTCAAAAGGTGCCATTCCAATGCTAGAATGGTAACTGTTGTTATAAGTGAACTCTATCAACGGTAGATGACTATCCCAAGCTCCACCCTGCTCAAGAACACATATTCTCAACAAATCTTCGAGTGATTGAATCGTCCTTTCCGACTGACCATCTGTTTGCGGATGATAAGCCGAGCTCAACCTCAATTTAGAACCCAATGCTTCCTGCAAACTCTTCCAAAATCTAGAAGTAAATCTTGGATCTCTGTCTGACACAATACTCGACGGAACACCATGCAACTTCACAATCTCTCGAATGTAAATCTCTGCCAACTGCGACACAGGATAACTAATATTTATCGGAAGGAAATGCGCAGACTTCGTCAACCTATCCACAATCACCCAAATTGAATCATGTCCTCTCTGAGTATTCGGCAAACTCGTCACAAAATCCATGGATATACTATCCCACTTCCACTCTGGCACATCCAACGGTGTCAACAACCCAGCAGGTTTCTGATGCTCAACCTTCGACTTCTGACAAGTCAAACATGAATACACAAATTGAGCCACATCTCGCTTCAAACCAGACCACCAAAACAGCTTCTTCAAATCATGATACATTTTTGTAGCTCCCGGATGAATACTCAAGCTACTTCTGTGACTTTCCTCAAGAATCATCTTCTTCATCTCATCGTTATCAGGTATACAAATTCTGCCTCTAAACCTCAACACTCCTTGATCATCAATTTTGAAATCACTACCCTCAGCCTCATTCATCAAATCCACCAACTTCACATCTACTTTCTGAGCTTCTCTGATATTACTCAAAAATTCATTGTTAATCTTCAACATACCCAACTTCACACTCTGAGGTGCCAATTCACAAACCAAACTCATATCTCTGAATTGTTCAAGCAACTCAAACTCTTTAACCATCATAGCAGACATATGCAAGGTTTTCCTGCTCAAAGCATCAGCAACAACGTTAGCTTTACCTGGATGATAATTCAGTCCAAAATCATAATCCTTCAACAGTTCAAGCCATCTTCGCTGCCTCATATTTAGCTCCTTCTGATCAAATAGATACTTCAAACTTTTATGATCACTAAACACCTCAAATCTTGAACCATATAAATAGTGTCTCCAAATCTTCAGCACAAATACCACTGCGGCCAACTCAAGATCATGCGTAGGATAGTTCCGTTCATGAATTCTCAACTGTCTTGATGCATAAGCCACTACTTTACCATCTTGCATAAGCACACCACCTAATCCCAACTTGGACGCGTCACAATACACCACAAAAGGCTCATCTGGCTTCGGCAAAATCAAGATTGGAGCCGTCGTCAAACGCTGCTTCAATTCATTAAAACTGGTTTCACAATGAACATCCCACACAAAAGCTTTACCTTTACAAGTCAACTGCGTCAACGGAAGTGCAATCCTCGAAAATCCTTCTATAAATCTGCGATAATATCCAGCCAAACCAAGGAAACTTCTAATCTCAGTCACCGACTTAGGGGTCTCCCATTGTGATACTGCTTCCACTTTAGATGGGTCAACCGCAATACCACTACCTGAAATAATGTGGCCAAGAAAACTCACCTCTTTCAACCAAAATTCACACTTTGATAACTTGGCATACAGCTTCTTCTCTTTCAACACTTGCAACACAATCTTCAAATGCTCCGCATGATCTTCCTCGGTCTTGGAGTATATCAAAATGTCATCTATAAAAACAACAACAAATTGATCCAAATAGTTATGAAAAATACGGTTCATATATTCCATAAATACTCCTGGCGCATTCGTAACACCGAACGGCATCACCGAATATTCATAATGTCCGTAACGTGTTCTAAAGGCCGTCTTCTGAACATCTTCATCCTTCACTTTAATCTGATGATAACCCGATCTCAAATCAATTTTGCTAAAAACACAAGCACCCACCAACTGGTCCATCAAATCATCAATCCTCGGGAGCGGATATCTATTCTTGATCGTCACTTTGTTCAGCTGCCGATAATCAACACACAACCTCATGCTGCCATCTTTCTTCTTAACCAATAACACAGGTGCTCCCCACGGTGAAACACTCGGCCTTACAAACTTCTTATCCTTGAAATCTCATTCTTCGCATTTCCAACAACTTCAGCAACTCATTATAATTACTCACTAATATTCCACAATGAAGTCTACCACAATCCGTCACTATAATCATTCTTATTCAACATAAATTGCATCTCCATGCATTTTCCGATACCTTCGCATTCTTACAAATACCAACGTTTCATTCCTTATCCATATCTTACACCCTTCTTCACCTTTTCAATTTTCAGCAAGAATCACCCAACTTCAAACACAATTATATCTTCCAATACAGACCTCCCAAGCACAAAATTATATTCCAAAATGAAGGGAATTTCGTGTAGATTCCAGAACTTCAAGAATCTCCCAAATCCGAGTTACGAGTAAAAAGTTATCATCCTTGCAATGGGACTGGTCCAGAATTCCCGTATGCAGAATTTTCCAAAAATCAGCATCAGACCCAAACATTAAAATGCACTTTTCTTCCTCTTCACAAACTTCCTGAAGACAAATCTTATATGCAAACTGTAGGGAATTTCTTGAGCTTTCCAAAAAGTCCAGAATCGCTTCCATCAGAAACACGAGTAAAAAGTTATGCCCCTTTTACTGACAGCTGCTCCATAATTGTAAAAAATCAGAATTTGAGGTTGATGAACATAAGTTCCATCTCTCCCTCTCGCTTCCAAGATCTACCAACATCCTTTCTTTTCATCCAACTACGAAAATCACCCGAATTTAATCCAACTACACTCAAGACATACCATCTACCGAATTAATCCATCAACTATCACTTCCATTGGAATAATTCCTCATTCTCAATTAATTCACCATCCATAATCTACACACATCTCAAACTCGACTGATACGAATTCATGAGTCCATACTCTCGCCGGTTCCCAACAACATCGCTTCAATAACGTTTGCACTCTTACAATCAACATCACCTCGAACCAACTTCTACATACTATCAACACGTCCGGGAGGCAAGCTTCTCCCCCACTTATTCCAAACCAACTCCTGCAGACAACGACTATGAGCTAACAAACAAGTACCGACAGTGTTTCACACACATGTCGAGTACTAAGGGACAAACAACATTAGACAACATTGGCCGGACAGACCGACCTGCTCTGATACCAATTGTAACACCCCGTTTTCCCAACTTGAAAATTTCATTTAAAATAAATCAGAGTTTCAACCTTGACGGGATGTCGCACTTCGTTTACAATTTATAAATAGGATAATTTGCTATTTATTTCAAAACAGACTTTTCAATAACGTCAAACCATCGCAGCGGAAATTCAACTTCATAATTAAATCTAAACATCATTAGGCACAAGGCCACATCAAAAACAACGTAGTTTAAAACTCCACTAAATGTGGTTCAACATCAGTTTGAAATTAAAATACATAGCACATGAATTCATCAAAAAGTTTCCCATCCCGTTACATATCAGAGCGACTCCTAATGACACGAGGAATCAACTCACTTCAGCGATTACTCCTGATTATCTGCACGTTACCCACGTAGAGGCAACATTCAAACAGAAGGGGTGAGATTCACATTCAATAAACATAAGTACATAATTCATAAAGATGAATTTAACATTTCACATAAACATCATCAAACAACACCATCAGATCTTATACATACATCACACATACACATCATAATCTCACCTCTCAATGCAACATCAAATACAATAACATCGACCGACTCAACAATGCAACATCACTGACTCAAGTATGCAACATGCATGTGGTACCAATTCATCGCAGAATATGTCATAATAGGACATGTCGGGCATACACCCCCATCGTAAATGTCATATAGACATGTCGGGCATACACCCCCATCACTTAATTCATAATGTCATAATAGACATGTCGGGCATACACCCCCATCACTTAATGCATATGTACTGGACTCGACAATGCAACATTTACAACAAATACAACGTCAACAACAACTTCATTATCATATACATCATCATCGTTATCATCATCATCGTTTACATCATCATCGTGTATTATCATCATCACAATTATCAACAACTTTCATGTTTATACCAAAGACCAATTTAAAACAGAGACGTGTGAAAAAGACGCAAAACATGAAACAGAGAATGCTGTCACCGTACAATTTCACTAAGACCTCCTTGGAGTATTTTCATCATAACTCAAAAACTAAAAGTCATTTTCACGTCAAACCAAAGCCACTGGAAAGCTAACAAAATTATCTAAAACCTTCATGTTTACACCCAAGGCCAATTCTGTACCGATCAATACCAGTTTTCGTTTCAAATTCGGAAAAGTTGTGCAGAAAGTCCAGAAAAATTCACTGTGACCTACGTGCCGTAATTTGACCATAACTCAAGTTCTATATATCGTTTTGACGTCAGACCAACGGCATTAGAAAACTAACATCCATACCTACAACTTTTGTGTTTACACCTAAGACCAATTCTGTACCGATCAATACCAGTTTTCGTTTCAAATTCAGGGCAGAGATAAGAAAACTCAGGAAAAGCAACTTATATTATTCAAACTTCTCATTCATCTGACACATGTTTATGAACATTCAAAACTTCATCAATTTATGCATAAGCATGGCACCAATCAGTAACAACACCATAGAATCACAACAAAATCAACATCTCAACATAGAAATCATCAATTTAACATTCCATCATTAGTTTATCATAATCAAACAACCCTAATTCCCAAATTCACCAACATCAACATGTTAAATCAAAATTTAGGGATTATGAAACTTAGATTTATAGAAGCTAGTCCCACCCTTACCTTGTTATGAAGAAATCGCCCCCTTCAGCTTTTCCTCTTCTCAAGTTCTTCACCTTCTTCCTTGGCTCTGCTTCTCCTCTTTTCTCTTCTCTGTTTCACGTGAAAACACAACAAATGAAACCTCTTCACGCGTATACCTCTTTTTCTATTCCACTTCCCTCTTTCTTAATTTCCCATAATGCCCTTAATGCCATTTTAATTCTATTTAATCTATTAAATTATATTAATTCATTATAATTCAATAAAATAATAAAATTAAATTCTAGGCGTTACACTATGGACAAGGTATTCCCTTCGTTCACAACTTGTGAACCCAGGATCTTCTTAAGTGACCCATACAACTTCAATTTTCTAAGCAAACCAAGTAAGCTATTTCGATCAGCTCCTTACGTAGGCAATCTAGATTATATTTCTTGGCTTGATCGAGTCGAAAAAGACTACGGAGAGTTTTGGAAAAGACACGAAATTTTCGACCTTATCCAATTTTCAAGAACTGGTCCAGAATATCGACCAGAGATGATTATTGCTGCTCTACATTTCTTCGAGAGCTCTACCAATACGTTCCAATTTCCCTGTGGGATGCTTACTCCAACCCTCTTCGATGTAGCTGCTCTTACAGGCCTTAGGCCTACTGGGGATACTTATGACCCTACCATCACTAATGATGATATCAAAGTTGACTTTAAAGAGGCAACTTTTGCCAAATACATAGCTGAGAACAGGGGTGATGACGATGAAGTATCCTTCGAAGAACATGTTGCATTCCTGACCCTGTGGCTGTCGCACTTTGTTTTTTGTTCGAAATCTTTGCAAGTGGCAAAGAGATTTATTCCTATGGCCCAGCAAATTGGAGAAGGCAGGGCATTTGGGCTCGGTAAACTCTTGCTGGCCGTCCTCTATGATTCGATTGGGGAGGCCTGCGATGACTTGAAAAAATCGAAGGATGGTTCTTCCTTCCTGGTGTCTGGCCCAATGTGGCTTCTTCAACTGTGGCTTAATGCCACTTTCGAAAAGGAAATGGGACTGTTCATCCCACAAGATTACGTTGAAGAAGTTGAAAATCGCTCTATTGAGGGGCAAAGGGCACTTCGCCTGACGCCCAGGATCTTAGTTCAGAGCCCACGGAGGCTCTTTCTCACATATATGCAAATCTTCCTGGACTTCAAACACTTCCTTCCACAACATGCCCCCTTCCATAAGAGACAATTTGGTCCAGCTTGGTTTACGGAAGATTTCCCCACCATTGACCCAGACAACGAAGATGAAGTAAACGAAGTATGGTCAGCTTACTTATATCCTTCCGTACTTTCCTGTAGGACTGGGGTGAAATCGAACTACCTAGGTTTGGTTGGGTACCAACCTCATCTAGTGTCAAGACAGTTTGGGTTTTCTCAATTTCGACCCAAGGGTATGTTCTCAGACCCCAGACATTTTTTGAGGGGAGCTAACCTCTCAGATAAACTTTACAAGAAATTTCTGAAGTCATCTCATTTATATCGATCCATCTCCAATATCGATCCATCTCCAATATCGAGCCATCTCCAATATCGATCTCCCACCATTTTTAATTCGAATGTTTGATTTTAATGGCATCTTCGCTAGTTGCCACTTTAGTTACTTATTTTTTGAACTATTCTTGATTTATTCGAACCTCTTGCAGCACTGGTCTATATCTTTTCAAATACTTACCATTTATGCTCAAGGTACGTTGATCAGGAGTTAATTCCTCCAACTCATAAGCACCATTCGAATAAATCTGAACTATCTTAAATGGTCCTTCCCAATTTGGGGACCACTTGCCCAGGGTTCGATCTTTTCTATCCATGGGCAGGATGACTTTCCACACCAAGTCTCCGACATTAAAAGTTTTTGACTTTACTTTCTTGTTATAAGCTTTTGCAACTCTTTCTTTTTGCCTAGTCAAGACTTCTAATGCTCTTAATCTCTCCTCATCTAAATCAACCAACTCATCTGACATCATTTCCCAATAATGATCAATTGGTATGTCCATTTGTTTTTGTATTCTGGCTGACTGCAAATGTATTTCGACTGGAAGTACAGCATCATGACCAAACGTTAGTCGGAATGGGGTAGTGTCAGTTGATTCCTTAGGAGAATTTCTACATGCCCATAAAACTTGATCCAACGTTTTATTCCAATTTTTTGGTTTTTGGGCAATATGTTTTTTAATCAAGTTAATGATAATTTTATTGGCTGCTTCGACTTGACCATTTGCTTGCGCGTAATATGGTGTTGAGGTTAATAATCGAAAGCCAGTTTCTTGAGCAAATTCTTGCATCTTTCGTCCAGTAAAGACTGAACCTTGATCAGTGGTAATTGTTTCAGGGATACCATACCTGTAAATAATATGGTTTTGAATGAAACTAATTACTGCCTCCTGATCGACATTTGGTAAAGGGACTGCTTCGATCCATTTAGTAAAATAATCTATTCCAACTAAAATATATCGTTGGTTTTTAGACGAAGCAGGCTTAACCTCACCAATTAAATCCAAAGCCCATCCTCTGAAAGGCCAAGGTTTGATTATGGAGTGTAACTCACTAGCAGGTACATGCTGTATCCCTGCATGCTTTTGGCATTCTTGACAGCCTTTAGCAAATTCTATGCAGTCCTTTAGCATAGACGACCAATATAAACCTTGTCGAAATAAAAGCCATTTCATTTTATGGCCTGCTTGATGTGATCCACAAGCACCACTGTGAACATGGGAAACTGCTAAATATGCTTCTGATTCGCTTAGGCATTTTAATAAAATTCCTTCCGCAGTCTTTTTAAATAATTCATTTCCCATAATCACGTAGTTCAAAGCCCTATATTTGATCTTTCGAGCCACGTTACCTGTTGGATTTTCCAAATATTCAACAATGGATTTTCTCCAATCATTATCCAACATATTGTCAATGGCCAAAATTTGGATTTTTTCCTGAAGATCATCTACGTTTTCATCTTCACTACCTTGTGGTGTACTTGCCCCCACAAGTTTTGGCATTGATAATGCAGTGCTCAACGGCTCTTGTAACACCAGTTTATCTTTTATTTCGATCAACTGAGTTAATTTTTCCTTCGACAACTTGTACCCTGAAGCTATTTGGGCTAAATCATTTGCTTCTTGGTTTTCTAGTCGAGGTATATGTTCAATGTTAATATAATCGAAATGATTCAGAAGAGAACTTGCTATAGCAAAATACTTTGCTAAGTGTTCTTTCACACATTTGTATTCTTGTGTTAATTGTCTCAACACTAACTCTGAATCACCCCTTATGTTAACATTTCTTGCCCCCAAGCTAATTAAAATTTCAAGGCCTGTGATTAAAGCTTCATATTCAGCCTCATTATTTGAGCAAAGACCTTTAATTTTATATTTAAACTTAGTTGGGACTTTTGTGGGAGATATTATTAAGATTCCAATCCCAGTTCCATGTTTATGTTTAGAACCATCGAAATACAAAACCCAAGGTTCAGTATCTACATAGTCCTGAGACATTTCGATCACTGAGTGATCTACAATAAAATCTGCCACAATTTGACCCTTAACAGATTTCAAGGGCTTGTAAGTTAAAGAATATTCTGTTAATGCTAAAGCCCACTTTCCAATTCTACTGTGTAAAATAGGCTTCGATAACATGTGCTTAATAATATCATAATGAGAATACACATAGACATCAACAGGCTTTATATATTGCTTAAGTTTAATACAAGAGAAATACAAACAAAGACAAAGTTTTTCTATGGCAGTATATCTAGTTTCTGCATCATTTAATACACGACTAAGATAATAAATTGCATGCTCCACGCCATTTTCATCTTCCTGAGCCAACATGCTCCCAATGGTATTGTCAGACGCAGCAATGTACAACTTCATATCTTTACTTCGACTAGGAGGCATTAGTACTGGAGGCTTAATCAAATACTCTTTAATTTCATTGAAAGCCTTTTGATGCTCTTCTTCCCATTTGAATGGTTCATCTTTCTTGAGTCGAAGCAATGGCGAAAAAGTTTGAGCTTTGCCACTTAAATTCGAAATGAATCTTCTCAAGAAGTTGATTTTCCCTAGCAAAGATTGAAGCTGTTTCTTGGTCGAAGGAGGCTTCGTCTCAAGAATAGCCTTTGTCTTGTTCTGGTTTATCTCGATGCCTTTTTTATGCACCACAAAACCAAGGAAATCTCCTGCATGTACACAAAAAGCACACTTTAATGGATTCATTTTTAATCCATGTTTCCTCATCCGTTCGAAAGACTGCCTAAGGTAATCCAAATGGCTATCTTCGGATGAGGATTTGATGATTATATCATCTATATAAACTTGCATGAATGTGTCTATAAAATCATGGAACATAGAATTCATGGCCCTTTGATAAGTGGCCCCAGCATTTTTCAAGCCAAAAGGCATAACAACCCATTCATAAGTGCCTAATGCACCAGGGCATCGAAATGCTGTTTTTGACACATCATTTTCAGCAATAAATATTTGGTTATAACCAGAATAACCATCTAACATACTTAAAAATTCGAAGCCAGCTGCTGAATCTACTAACATTTCTGCTACTGGCATAGCATATTCATCTTTAGGTGTAGCATTATTTAAATCCCTAAAATCTATGCATACTCTAAGAGTTCCATTCTTTTTAATAACAGGGACTATATTTGCTAACCATTCGACATACCTGGCAGCTCTGATGAATTTACACCTCAGCAGCCTTTCGATCTCATCCTTGATCTTGGACATAATTTCTGGTGCGAACCTTCTTGGTAGTTGTTTCACTGGCCTCTTTCCTTCTTTAATAGGTAGCTTCAGTTCGACCATTTCTCTACTTAGCCCAGGCATTTCATTGTAATCCCACGCAAAGCAGTCTTTGAATTCTTTAAGAAGAAGCACCAGCTTTTCTTTAAGACTTGAAGTGATATTGGCGCTGATATAAGTTGGCCTTTTAATCGAGCCATCTCCAATATCGATCTCCTCCAAAGGATCTTGTGCTTGCATTTTTGGCGCCTCACTCATAGGATCCTTCTCGAACCCCAACGGCTCATCGTCATAGATGCAGTCAAGTCTTCGATCCTTTGTTTCTTTGAATTCCAGATCTTCGATCTTGGCTTCTACTGCCATATTTTGTTGAAACTCAGCCTCAAGGGCCGTATTTAATCTATTTTCGGCCATATAAGCCGTAATCCTGGCCCATGCAGTGGCCTCAGTCATAGTAATTTTCATGTATATTCCACCCAGTTGGTGGAATGACTCCATCTTCGGAAGAAACATCATTAATTTCTTCTCTCTCCCATATAAAGCCATGGGCAGGGTGGAGCTTGACAGAATGAATGACATTGTCACTTGGCACGAAAGCAGAATCCTTGTCACCACAAGGTGCTATATTAGCCAAATTTTTATCAAAGGTTTGTGGGGTGACAATGTCAACCTCTGACTTATAGAAGCTTTGATCTGCCTCTATGTTTTCAACAATCCCATCTTCCCTCCAAATAATAAGTTTCTGGTGGAGAGTGGATGGTACTGCCCCAACTCCGTGGATCCATTCCCTTCCTAACAGCAAGTTAAAGTTAGCCTTAGATTGAACCACCAGGAACACAGTTGGTCGAACTATGCTGCCCACAGCAACATCAACTTGTATGGCTCCCATCGAATAGCCAGTTTTGCCCTCATAATTAGAAAGCACAATGTTGTGGGCAGATAGATTGCTGTCATATTTCCCAATCCTGTAGAGCGTAGATTGAGGCATCAAGTTGACAGCTGCTCCCCCATCAATGAGCACTTTGTTGATCCCAACGTTCTCAACCTTTGCTCTGATGAAAAGGGGTTTGAGATGGCTTTTCATCCCAAGACTTGGCCTTTCGAAAGAGGCCAGTTGCTCCTCAATGCAGCCATTGTTCATCACATAGTAACATACAGGCTTTGGGCCAGCCATATCAAGGTGATCGAATTCACCTTCGATCTCAGTCACTTCAGATTCGACATCATACTCAGACGGCAAGATGGATACCACGCAGATGACGTCGAAATCAGGTTCAGAGTCCAGCAGATCCTCGTCCTCCATCTTATCTTCATTCACCGGAGGAAAGAGTCTCTCTTTCGCAGGCCTCCTGGACACATCCTTATATTGACCAGTTTGCAAGTTTTGTTCGGCCAATTTCTTTTGACGCTGAAACCTGCGCCATTGGGTCCTTGTCATAGGATTCTTACCCTTGTAATTGTTTCGGTAAGAATACTTATTAGCCTCCTGTGGGCCAACTTGCTTCGTTCCACTGGAACCACCTACCTCCATAGTTCCTTTGTTGAACCTTATTAGCCCCTGGTGCATCCATTTTTCGACAGGAATCGAACCAGGAGGAATAAAGGTCGTCTTTCGACCGGATTTCTGGCTGTTGTTCGACTGAACCATAATCCTCTTGCCTTTGTCGAAACGCTGGTTTTGCGTTGCCCCCTTGTTGACAACCTGGTACTTCTTGAGGCCCTCAATAGCCTCTCTATCACACACTGCACTGCAGCGGGGACACAGCATTACATTCTTGTTTTCGAGTTTGCATCTGTTCAGAAAATCGATCAGATCCTCTTCAGTCTGAGGGTACACCACCTTCATCTTCTCACTGTAGTCTTCTTCAGATATGCCTTGAACTTGCATCTCAGACACCTCTATGGCTTCGACCATCATTACTCCTTGAGGTTCCGCATAGAGGGTTTCAACAGCTTTTGGTGCCTCAACATTCGCCTGAGTCGTCTTTGGTTTCTCACCAAATTTGAGTCTCCCCTCATTGAGAGCCTTTTGGACCAGATCCCTGAAAAGAATACAACGTGAGGTTTTATGGCCAAGGAAATTATGAAATTTACAATAACCCCTTTTCTTCTGTTGGTCGATTGGGGGTACTTTTAAGTCCTTAGGAACAATAATCTGGCCATCTGTAACTAATAAATCAAATATTTCATCACATTTGGTTATGTCAAATGTATAAGTTTTAGACACAAATTTATCATTTTTAGGCTCAACAGGATTTTTCCCATTCGAAGGTTTAAGGAGTTTACAGACATAAGGAGGTCCAGGTTTTAATTCTGCTAAATCAACCTCGTTGTCTTCGATATCTTCATAAGTGATATCGAACTCTTGGTCACTGTCGTTTGCTTCGACATATGCAACCTTCTCCCTCTTATGAAATTTAGAATTCCTAGCCTTTTCAGCTTTTAGCCGTTCGACTTGTCGAACTCTATCAGCCAACTGAGCCATATCCCTCAAATACTGAGTGTCTAATTTCTTTCTAATCGAATAGTCTAGGCCACCAGCAGCCATTTCGACTAATTCATGTTCAGGGACTTGGGTGAAGCACCTTGCCTTTAAAAGTCTAAATCTATTGAGATAATCATCAATTGACTCAGGCGCTTTACGTCGAACACTTGCTAATTCTTTAAGGCTTATTTTTGATTGTCCCATATAAAATTGTTCATGGAAAACTCTCTCTAATTGATTCCAATTATGTATGGAATGTGGAGGGAGGGTTGTAAACCATGTAAAGGCATTTTTCGTTAAAGAATTTGGGAAATACTTCATCCTTAAATTTTCATTATTTGCTATGTCTCCTGCTTCTGTCAGAAATCTTGCAATGTGCTCAACGGTTGATTCGCTAGTGTCACCAGCGAACTTAGTGAATTTTGGGATTTTGACACCCCTTGGTAGTTCAGTCTGAAGCACATACTCTGACAAGGCAGAAACAAAATTTGGTCTATGTAAACCTACATTCAAACCATTTTGGACTAAGATAGCTTCGACCAAATTTGCTATGTTATTTTGTGCCCCTAAATTATTTTGTTGGACATTTCGAACCACTTCATCAGCATTTTGATTTCGATTTACTAAGACTATCCCTGGATTTGGTTCGATTTGTGGTTGTACTTGTGGTTGAGCGTATGGTTCAATTGGACCCATTTGTAATTGTCCTTGATTAGGCTGTACCACTAAGTTATTGGGCATAGGCACCATAGCATTATTTGGTATTTGGATGTTTTGTATGGGTGCTAGATTCTGGATCTGAGGGACTGGTTGATTAGGGACATGTGGAGCCCCAAAGAAATCAGCCATTCTACCCATCTGGGTGGCTAACAATTGATAAGACTGGTTAGTATTTTGTATCAAAGGATTAAACACTGTACCAATTTGTTGTGTCAACATATTAACCATATCATGATTACTTTCATCCATTTGTTGCCTTAAAGACATCAAGGATGTATTAGTTAATGATGGCACTGCATTTCGATTAACAGAACTGGAGGCCAATCGTTGGTTTGTAGGCGAGTAAACGCCAGGCACAGTTTCTGAATATAATGAAGGGTTGGTTTGCAGCCCTTGCATCAGTGTTGTAGGCATACCATATGGTACATTCCTACTGTTGCCTTGACTCATATATTGTGAAAAAGGCATACTAAACGTAGAGCCTATTGTGCCTCCTCCTCTTGCTGGGGATGGCTGGCTCCCTATGTTTCGGGTATCGAAACTGCAGGGCCTGCAGTGGTAAAGGGCATCGTTGTTGATGCAATGATAGGCATAGTAACGCCCAATGTCGAAGAACTGGGAGCGGAAATGGTCGCTCCAGTCACATTCGAAGTGTTCAACGCGCTCGAAGGCGCTGACACATTGTTATCATTCACATTTGCATTTTCCATATTATTTGTGTTTGTATTTCTGGGTGGTGGTCTAACCATTTCAGGGAGTTTTTTCCCACTCCTCAAGAACATGCACTAACGCAATTTCCAGAAAGAGGGCACAAATAGAAATTTGCAAATCCAAACGAAAATATTTTTTGATAAAAAAGATTCAATTAAAGCACAAGTCCCACCGGGCGTGCCAATTTGTTTACACTGAAATTTGGTAAACAACCGCTAGTCTAAATTAATTGCTTGCGAGACCAACTAGTGAATCTCAGGAGCATAGTGCTTTGTTTGAATTCTTTAAATTATATAAATGTCCATTACGCATAAACATTTTAGTGTAGTTTTGTGGAGAATTAAAGATAAAAGTTATTTGGATTGCAAAAATCAAGGAAAATAAGTTCCTATTTAATAAATACTGTGTTTCGATCGAAACAGAAATGAACAGAATTTAAATGAGAAACGTTAAACTTTGCATGAAACTTTAAAGTGCTTAAAAGATACATTTCATGAAAAAGTAAATTGCATTGAATTGTAAAATATGTTTTACAGAAGAAAGATGGTTCACAGATTCATACTTAGATCCCATTTCACTCGTTTCTCTCGATAGCGTGGGTACTTTGAGTTTACAAGGATTTTGTATAAAATGAATTGCGACCTTTTTTCTGACTAAAAAACTACTATATATAGACTTTCGAAAATAAACTGCCCTAACGGTCGAACACTATACTACTGTCCAAATGTCCTGCCACGTACACCCTGCATGCACTTAACTGCTCCTTAGAACGGTTGTATCTTTCGAAGTCGAACTAAGTGTTGTGAAAGTTTGTCAGAATTGTGCTAAGTCCAGAACTTTGTTGCTTCGATTCGATCATACGCTTATTCGATCTGCCTTCTGGTTCGAAGTCCTCCTTCTTTGCCTTAGCCTTGTATTTGTAAATATCCTTTCGAACCTGTGAACAATTCCAGGATTCTTTTTGTTCTTCGATTAAACAGAATCTTTGCAAGATTCCCTTCAGCATTTAATGCATATTTAGAGCATATTCTTAGCTCATAAAAATATGGGCTAACAACATTATTTTGAATTGCTGAGTCTTCAAAAACACAAACTGATTGAACTCTATGTAAGTTGGGACGAAACTCATTACACCGAGGCTGAACAGTTGGTATCCATAACTTCTTCTCTGTCTTTCACTCAATGGGATCCAGGAGGGTGTTCTCTTGTTCATTGGAAGAGTCAACATGCATAAGAAGCTCTTTATTAAAATGAGAACTCAGGGTCGAGTTCTTCAGAAGTGGAGGAGACTGATGCAGGAGGGTTTTTATAGTATTTTTAATATTTCAGTTTGTTATTTTATTTGTTTTATTTTAGTTTGTTATTTTTTTGTTTTATTTTAGTTTGTTATTTTTCGGCCAATTAGGGGTTTGTTATTTCCCTATTTAAGCTTAACAGTTGTAGCCTAAGAGGCAACTTTTATTCAATCAATAATATTTTAGAGAGTTTTTCTCAATTTCTGGTGGATTCCGGAACCCTATTTTCACAAGTTTGTCGCTTGCAAACTTGTTTCTTTTCAACCTAGGTTTAGCGCTTGCTGGTCTACGCTTCCGACTGCGTCAGAAAAAGATTCTACTCCACCTCCATAACAACATTTAAACACTTCTCTTTGCTCCCCTCTCTCCATTAAATATTTATAGTGAACCTTGTTGCTGAAATGCTTGCTACGGCGTCAAGTCTTATGCTAGTTTTCAACCTTTTGAATCGAGTCCAACCCATTACTTACATTATTCATGCTCAAATGAAATAAATTTGTTTTTGTAAAAAATCAAATATACAATCGAACTAGTTAGTCATCTGCAATATTTACTTACGTAATACTTGCCTTTTTCCTTCAATTAAGGTTACATGTTCACATAACTTTATATTTTTTCAAGCAATAATGAAGTAGACGTAACTGCTTATATTATATAAATATCCAGTATGCTCCAGTTAAGAGGCATCGATCAATCACACAAACTAAGATATTAGTTCTTGTGATATCGTTCACATATATATTGCTGAAGTTGCTAAAGTGATTATAATCATTGGTGCTCACGGTTGATTTGTTAATGCCTATTTTGGATAGTAAAAACAAAACCCAACACGTTCGAAGTAATTAAAATGTGATGTCATTTTCTGTTTTTTCATAGTTAGTGCTAATGAAAGTGTGATATCATTCACAGATATATTGCACAAGAGTGATCATGCAATTCGCATCAGCATATAATGCAATTTGTGTGCCCGCAATAGTCGCACTTTGCAAAGTGTTGAAATGGTCTTGTGACACTAAATCGATCGAGTGTACTATTATTGTTTCATTGTTTTTTACTTTTTGATAATAGATTTTGATCACGTAAACAAATGGTCAAAAGTTCTAAACGTTTTATAAATTCCCTTACCACAAGGTTCAGGGGCAGAGCAGCCCATGAGCATATGTCACGACCCACCCAAAAATTTCATTCTTAATAGATATATACATATATTATAGCATAAAATTATTATTATATATATTAATTTGTGCAAACTTTCAAGTTTCAACAATTGTCCAGATCACTCTAGTGCTAGCAAGGTTTCGTCATACATAACGTAGTTGGTTCGATTCCTATAAATATAAATTGGTGTTTTTCTATTCCTTTTTTTATTTGTTTAAAAAAACATTTTAAATTGGAAGCAAGATGTTCCGACACAAGGAATCTTGAAATATTTTCTCTAGTTACAAATTGTTGTTTGAAAGGAGCTACTATATTTTCTTATGTAATGAATTTTTTTATCTTGACCCTTCGATTTTCGTTCATAGGTTCTCATGGAAAATTCGCTATTTGATAAACCATTCAAGCACAAGCGGTTGTTTATATAATAATTTTTTTGACATTACAATGTCATGGGTTTTTTTATAATAAATCATTCAAGCACAAGCGCTTAGTCACTATTGAACTGTGGCTAACTTTTTTTATGTTTAGATTCTAGAATTCAAATAGCAAAAAAAAAAAATACTTTTACACATTCAAGTTTTAGAATTCGAACATGTGCTTTACATATTTCAAACCCCTATTGTGATAAAATGCAATTTTATAATCTTTTTCAAGAATTTTACACATCAAGATTTTAGAATCTAAACATCCAATTTACATGTTTCAAATTCCTATTGTAATAAACTTCAATTTCATAAGTTTTTTCCTATATCCTTTACCTGATTCAGATTCTAAATTTCAAAAGTCAAAGGATATTTTTAGATTTTCAGTGGCACGAGAGAGAAAATGAGGGGAAGATTGCTCTTTAGACATCAAAGACTGTTATCACACACCTGGAAATGACCTTCAATACCCCCAACTACAGTTCACTGTTTAATTTTTCTTTTGAAGCGAATGTTAACTGTTGTTGTTGGGGGTATTTCGGTCATTGTCAGGTGTGTGATAGCAAGTCTTTTAGTGTAAACAGCAATCTTTAAATGAGGGATTACTCTTATTTTTGTTAAGCCCAAATCTAATTGGGCTGCCAATAAATTAAGTAGACTGGCCTTAGTTAAGTCCAATCATGTTTGGTTTGATAATTTCCCAGTTGAAACTTGTAAGGTTTTTTCTATGTTACCCCTTGGTGATTTGGGGTAATTTATCCCTTTCAAAGAAAAATTTCATTTTTTTCATCTTTATTTTTAAAATCAGTTACCATTTTTATTTCAAGAACATCAAACTTCTTCATCTCTTTCATTTAACATGTGATCTCCATCTCTTTCGTTTCATGATCGAATCATATTTGATATTAGGGGAAATTTACCCCCAATTCATTAAGGGTAATGTATTTTGGTTTTTCCCTACAATTAGTTATCATTTTCATCTCAAAAACATTAAGTTTCTTCATCTCCTTCATTCAACGCGTGATCTCCATCTCCTTCATTTTAGAATTGAATCATATTTATCATTAGGGGTAAATTACCCACATTCATGAAGGGGTAATGTAGGCCGCACCAACTTGTAAACCCCGATACTGAGTCTCCTCTTCATTAATGATATCATAGTTGCACTAAAAAAAAAATCAATCGGGGATAATTCACTAATCTAAACTTATGTACGCATAAGAGTTCTGCTATCTACTATTAAGTTTTATTTTTTAGGGGATTTATTACTAAGCTTAATTACACGAAAACTACAAATACGTACAAACTCCCTTAAAAAAATGTGTTCTTGCATTTCGTTTCTTGATATTGAACAGTTTTTTTAAAAGAAACAAAAAAAGAAAATCTATATATCCGTTTGACTGAAAACAGGGAAGTATTCTTCCATTTCTTTTGGTAATGTTGAGGATTTTTCTACACATAAATAGTTTTGAGATGATTATCAACTATCAAATCTCCTACTAGGAATCAATTTCCAATGTCTTGTGTATGCTTGGTTCTACCGTTGAAAAAAGGTTAAATTGATTCTAAAGATGTATGATTGTTTTGTCTTCACAATGATTCAAACTTGAAGTTAAAACATAGAGTTTTGTTTTTAGAATTGATTTCTGATTTATTATTCAACCTGTGTTTACATAAATTTATTTAAATATAAATCATTTGGTATTCAACTCACTTTTAGTATTCTCAATTCTACAAAACCAATCTGAATGCAATGAAAATAGTTTGAATTGTGATTTTAATATATTTTTTTTAATAAGTGTAGTTTATGAAAAATCTTTTATAAACACATAAGTTTCAAAAACCTTTTGCAACCAAAGTAAAATAGATGCATATACGAGAATAAAAAGATAAGGAAAGGATAATATCAACACAAGGATTTATACTCGTTTACCATCAACCTAGTAGCTATTTATTATAGTCCATTCAACTCAGCCTAATGGATTTTTCACTAAATCACAAAAATTTACACCACAAGAGTATACAAATTTGGCTTACTGAGATAGAAGCCACTATTGGGTAAAGCTGCAACGACTCTTAGAAAGATTCTCGATACTTTTATTTTAGCACTGAGAAAATTATTGTGTAAGAACCGTCTTTCTTCGATGAGGCATGGTATTATTTATAGCCCTTGAGAAAAAATGTATTCAAGACAAAATATGTATGTCGTAGTTCTTGTAGAAAAAACCTAGTGGCGCAATGGTCGTACGATGATGTACTTCATTTTGACAGTTGTATTTAATGAGTGATTCAAAGTTGATTTGCAGGACTGTGTCATAAAATCCTTGTACAGTGTTCATATTAAATGGTAGAAATTTGACTCAGACAAACTAGAGTCTGTAATCACCAAACGATCCAAAATACATTGCATGTAATCAAAAGACGTGTTGCTTGGAAATAGAGGATCAAATTTCTGTACATGAATACAAGTTTGTTTTCTCTAGATGATAACGATCTTCAAATTTTATTCGAAAAGTTTCGACTGCACACTCAAACAAACATTACTCTATATGATAAATACGGTGGCATTTAGCCTACCCAAAGCACAAATTTGTACACATGCACAAGTTAGATAAAGGTTTTTTTAAAAACCATTAGATGAAAGAGGAACATGATTTTTATGATGATCTATCCACACTAAATCTTTCTCATTTTGTCTTCAGCCTCTCTACCACCTCCCTTTTCACTACCACCACCAAAATCAATAGCACCTTTTCACTACCACCACCAGAATCAATAGCACCGGTGGTCACTTCAGCCACCACAAATGGAGGTGCACAGCAACGAAATGAACAGTAACGAAAAGAGCATGATAGAACACAAACACATACCAATTTCTCCAAACACTTCAAAGAAAAAAGCAACCCAGAATTCTAAATCCACATGAATGAATGAATGAAGAAACAACATTGAAAAACAGAAAAACTACCAACTTCAGAAATTAACGAAAAAATCAAGAAAATTCAAAGCAAAAAACTCACTTTTTTCACAGATCCAATCCTACCCTAATTTTTTTCTCTACAAAAACCCTTTTCTTACTTTCTCTTTCTTGATTAGAATTAACTTTACACCCAAATGGGAGACTTAGTTACAAGGTTATTTGATGGGCGAGTTTTATAATTTTTCTGGAATTAACAATAATCTGTTACTGTAATAAATCCATCAGATTTTTTGGAATTAATTTGTTACTGTTTAATAGTGATGTGAGATTTTTTGGAATCAAGATTTTGACTTGGGTGAAGAATGAGATTTATGAAAGGCAGTGGCATGGTTATCTCATTTCAAATTCGATTTATCAGAGGCTATGATCTAAGTCATGAATAACATGTCTATGTCATGTTGGGATTTTATCAGTGGTGTGTGAATGTAAAATTCTGAAATATGAAAAAATAGTACTCATGGAGATTGAAGACAACATGATAAAAAATGAAAAAAAAAATATAGTATTGCTAGATCATGATAAAATCAGTACTCCTCATTGATCTAATGGTGTATAAACAACTTGTGCATTGAAAAAGTAACTTTGTACATGTGCACAAATTTGTGTTTTGTGCATACTAAATGCCACCGATAAATACACATGTTATTATCATCAAAACTAATTACGAGTCATTGTTCAAAGAACCAATTTGATTCAAACACAGTTCATTTAAAATCAATTTGTAAACACTTGTTTTTGGATTTCCAAACTTTTGTATTTGAATTTTCAAATTCTATTTTGAAAGAGAATATCTACCGAAGTTGTTACTATAGGTTGAGTCACGATCAGGTCGTTCTCTTTAAGACGTTTCATGACACTACCTAAAATTGTGCAAGACAGACTATCAACCACGCCGCTCCAGGATAAAACGAGCTCAGATACAACTGTGCGAAAACCATTCGAGATTTACACCTCCAATATGGTACTTAGACCACTCTTTAATACTGAAACTATTCTAATATGGTATTGTGACCACTCTCTAAGACAACTCAAATATGGTCTTATAACCATTCTAACCTTTAAGTTCTCCAAAAATTTAATATGGTACTACGACACTCAAATATGGTGATACCACCATTCTAACTTTTTAACTTCTCCAAGAGTAGAAAAATATCGAAAGAATATTTATATACCGTTAAGATCATTCTTAATTTCGACGGGACATTATTACCAAATATGGACTAAGATCGTAAGAACACTCTTAATTCCAAAGGGACAGAAAAAAGATATGAAGAGAAGAATAACTCGTTAACACAAGCTGGAGGAAGAAGAAAAAAAGAGTTCTCGACAACTCAATATAACTCTTTGGTGTGATTTTTGAACTGAGTGAATCCTTTATTTGGATAGAGATTTTGTAACTCTTTTACCTAAAATTGCGACAACAGTTACTCTAATGGATAAGATCAAAAGGAAACTTAACCACTAATCAGTTCAACAACAGTTGTGGATAAGATCAAAAGGAAACAAATCCACAAAAGTGGAGGAAACAAACTCATTGGATATGAATAAAAGAAAGATAAGAAACTCAGTTGAATTCTTATTCTTATCACAAACAACATAAGCTAAATTTATGGAAATTGATATTCACGAATAAAAATAATAATTACTATTATTTTTATCATTATCAACTATTTAAAATTAAACACTACGATTTAAATACTATTAATGTGTGTGTTCTATTTTATGTGAGACTCTTACTCTTTATTTTTTTCAATTCACATCATAGTCATTACTTGTGTTTAATCTTTCAATTTCCTTCGAACTTCAAATCAATGTTCCAACAACACATGTTCAACCTTATAAGGCAGGACAACTTGTAATTTTTCACAAGGGTGTTTGAGTGCTTTGTTATCTACTTTAACATCGTAAAAGTTCTTCTCAATATATCTCTGTCTTCCGTGTAAATTGTTGTTGCTGAATGTGTCTTACCCTCTTTGAGTCAGTAACAAATGTTAAAGTTAAAAAGAAAGTGAAGCCATGTCCCACCAAGAAAAGAAATGGCAACAAAGAAGCACATGTATTAACCATGTTGAGAAAGAATTATTATCTATTATCAATGTGAATAAAAAATAAGAGCCGTAACAAACATGAGTGAAGAAAAATCAATGGCAACACGGAACTGAGATTGCACATGAATGCGCTCAATATGCGTTTATCTTTTTTTAACCTTTTATCAAAGCCCATTAGTTTACTTGATTACTATTCTGAGAATCTTGTTGTTAAAGTTACATTCTACTTTTAGGATAAATATATACTATGCAATTTTCTAGTAATTTTTCTGGCCCCCCATATTGCAAGTCGCAGTGGCAAGCAATGGAAGAGAAAATTTTTAATCTATATTATATTTTCTTTTTGGGAAAGATTCGATTGTCTGTATATAATTATCTTAATGTGTGTGGTTAAAGTTATTTTATCTTGATTCCTTTATGAAAATTTTAGCAGACCTATTGTGTCTGAATTTATGCCAGAATTTTTATAATATTCAATTACTACACTGCATATGCTCACAATGTCATAACAATTGTTCCGGACACGGCTAAGACCCACTATATGAATGAATCTGAGGTAGATGATACGGAGCTACACCGACAGCACATCATAGCAAAAACTGTCTATCATCCATCACTTGATCAAGATCACACAATTACCTCAGTGTTCATGTGTTTGCAGGTACAACAACTCCGACGGTCAATTTAAATCCACTTCGATCAACAATATTACCCAATTCTAATATTTAAAAAATCTCTCAATTCCAATTTTATGGCAATTTTAGCATTTTATTTTTATTTTAAATAATGAATGTTTTATAAATTTAAGATAAGATTTATTCAAAAAGAGGAGATATATGAACGCTATATTTAACCGTCTCTCTAACCGTCACTTTTTTATTGAGTGAAATTAATGTGGATATCAAGCTTTGGAAATGGATCCCACATAAATCGGAGAGATTCACATGGGTTTCATCCAATAAAAAAAAAGTAAATGCTAAAGAAAGTGTTAAAAAAATAAATAAAAAATTTAAGATAAGATCGTCTTTGTTTTTCAACTTTACTTTAAAGTATTTATGCTCTCTGCTGACGTAGGCAATTGAGAGATTAATATTACTAGTTTATATACATAGTAATAGTCTGGAAATACTTTTTAACCTCTCTTGAGTGTGACCCTAACTTTAAATAATTGATGTAAGGGCCAAAAACATTAGTTTGGAGTTGTGTTTTCTATGACTTATTATTTTAAACTTTTGAAGTTTAGTTTTTTTAGGCCAGCTTGCCTTTGAATAAATTATCATTTTTAAAATCAAAACAAGAAGTAAAAATAAAGACAAATAAAATATTTTTTATAACAAAATGGACCTAAATTTTCCTCATTTTTCATCTCCATATTCTTTTTCACTTGGTTCAATTTCGCATGATGACAACATTAGACAAAACTTTTTGTTTGTTTCTATGTACCCGTCCTTTGTTAATGTCAATTTGATTATTGTTCATTCTTATCTTTAATTCAAGAATAATTTGCTGTTGACCCTGCATTACCTCATTTAGACAAATAGATCATATCTTATTCTTGAAGCCTTTATATGGGAATATAAGAGACAAACTTATACCATATATAGTCTCAAATCAGCATTATTAGTATCACCATTTCAATCTTCTTCTTACCTCCCTCTTCCATTTTGTTCTCAGTTTTCAATGAACCATTTTCCATATATCTATTAATACAACTCAAAATCTTTGTCCAAATTTTAGTGAATTTTGAGTTTTGCAATAGTTCATGTCAATTTTTTTATATGAGTCAAATTTGGAATATAGGAACATGCAATCAACAACAACTATCCATAGTTGAAGAAGGAGAATCAACAAAATCATGTAATACAAACACTATTATGAGCCGTTTTGAGTCACCAGCTTCTGCTTTTTATGCAACAGAAAACTGCATGGGATTTGTAGAATTTGATCACCAAGTTGATAATAATCAATCTTTGAGTTCTCAATCATATAAGGCTAATGATTTGGAATTCCCTTTGTGTCAATCTCTAAGGGAAAACAATCATTTATTGGATGCATCAAACCAACATGACCCCAACTTTGAACTGTCTAACACTTTGCAAGCATTGGTGAAATCTCAATTGAACGGTAATCAACACCTTAGATTCCCAGAAAACTTGAATAAATTTTCATGTGGGAATTTTCCTGGGAGCAAGCCTTTTCCAATTGAACAGCAAAAGTTGTTCTTTGATGGTCTTGCCTCAGTTAGCAACAGCTCATCATTTTGTAATAAAGGAAATCATGACTATATGGTAAGTGATTTTGCAAAATGATTCTTCTGCGGCCTCTTCTACCTCTCCAGCAGAGCTCGGTCGTTGAATTAATCTAACGATCAAGATACTACTGGAGGTGATGGAGAGACCGAAGAGGATCTGTGTCATAAGATATTTATACTAGTATTGAGAACCCTTGCGTCTCACGGGGAAGAAATCGTTGAAAGAACATATATTGGTTACGCTTTATACTTTTTTGTGTTCAATTATTGAGCATCAATAACATCAACATTAGGCATACATCAATGAATCACATGTCTTATTATAGCATCCGTTTGCAGGTTGCTGGTGGATCTTATCATTTATCTGTTGAGCAACTGAATTTCTCTTCTCAGCATGAGAAGTTGTCTCCAACAATTTCAGCAGGAAGTTTATCAACTTCTCTTGGAAGCACTTCTTCTAGTGGGAATGCAGTATCAAATAAAACAAGAATTAGATGGACAAAGGATCTTCATGAGAAGTTTGTTGAGTGTGTGAATCGCCTTGGGGGTGCTGAGAGTAAGTATAGCTTTCAAAATTTGTCAATTGAAAGAAAAAAAATTGCTTAATATCTGATAGTCCTCTCTGTTGGTTGCTTGATTATAGAGGCAACACCAAAAGCTATATTGAATATGATGGACTCTGAAGGTTTGACCATATTTCATGTGAAAAGTCATTTGCAGAAATATAGAACTGCAAAATTCATGCCAGAGTCAGCTCAAGGTAATTTCGTTTTTTCTTTGGCATCACTGTAGTGAATAATGTCTGGTTAAATAGGCTTCAAATATAAGAAGTTGAAATGCAGAATAAATGTATTTATATATCCACTAGAATGGTAGAAGTTTGAACTACTAAATGACAAATATTTCTATTCCATAACACAATACTTCTTATGGTTATATTATGTCCTTTAGGATATGATTGACTAGTGGTTTAACTTCAATTATTCATAAATTATTGTCCCAAGTGTGCTTATTTTCTTTCATATTATCATATTGACTCCTAATATTGAACGATCTAATGTGTCCAATTTCAGGGAAATCTGACAAAAGAATCCATATAGATGATGTGCAGCATGTTGGTGTTAAAACGTAATGCTATTTTTTCTTTTACCTAAACTACTTTTATACTCTTACGATTTTAGTACTTCCACCAAGTTGCTTGATTAATTTCATATGAACCTTACATGTTATGACTCTAAAAATCTACTAAATTTACACTACTCTTGATTTGCAGTGGCTTTCAAATCAAGGAGGCACTTCAACTTCAATTAGATGCACAAAGGCGTCTTCATGAACAACTAGAGGTATATCCTTGCCATTCATTTTCTTTAGGAGCTTTGTTGAACTCTGATGCTATATTGAATTTTTATATTGAACCTAAATCATCATTAAAAAACAGTTCGTAAGGTAAGGACCGTCACTCGTTATAAACTCATTTCAGACCTTATTTTTATTTTATATGGGACTTACTTTTATCTAATACTTTTCTAATCATATTCTTTCTTGGTCGTCTAGATTCAAAGAACATTACAATTGCGACTTGAGGAACAAGGCAGACAGCTGAAAAAAATGTTTGATCAGCAGCAGAAGACATGTAATAACCTCTTCAATACTCCAAATACAATCAATGATGATACAAAAAATATTGGCAAAGATGTTGAGGTTTCTATTTCTGAAGGGGCTGAAAACTCTTTATTCCAATCCAAAACCTCCGAACACATAATTTGATAGTTATGTATAAAACTATTGTTTCTCTAAAGCTTACGCCTTGTAAGCAACAGATAAATCACACCATGAAATTTTGTTATGGGAATAAAAGTATTGTTGACCCTATCATCCTACAAATATAAACTCAGTAAATTAGTAAAGATTCTAGTGCTGTTGCTTGTGTAATATTCTATAGAAACCAGAAGCATTGTACAGTTATACTACAGTAAACTACACTAGCATTATTGAGAGAAAATATATATTAAATCTGCACTAGGTCAAGCTTACTGACATAATTATTTAATTCATTATGATTGCATAATTTAGTCACCATCACCAAAATGACATTCTGAAAATAGTCATTATAAAAACAACCATTTATTCAATCGGAAGTTAAATTTACATCAAGTGTATGGAGAAAAATCTGCTGGGAGAAGTTAACCCCGTAATAAAAATAATTACTGCTAATTATTAGTTTTTTTAGTTGCGCACAAAAATATTTTAGTTTAACAAACTGACATTGGGACCCAATAGCTACAAATTCAATACTTTGAAATGGATAATTTATTAATATGTTTTTCATAGGTTCTCTCCACTATAAGTATATTTATAAGTGGATGCAGTCCTCACCGTACAAATTAGTTTTGTAAAGTTGAGTTAGACTTAACTCAACATTAATATGGTATTAAAGTTTATTTAAGATTTGTTGAACTATCTATCAAGTTTATGATATCGAACTGTTTGAGTCACGTTCTAAATGTTCGATCCTGTGTGTGAAGGAGATGCATTAAGACAAACCCGTTTAAGTGGAGAATGTCTTACAATATGCACCATAAAGATAATTACATATGAGAAATTATATTTTTATTTTGACATGCAAAATTACTTTGTCGTGGGCAATTAGTCATGGATAGACCCCATCTTGGTAACTCCCAGTGTTTACCTTTGTATTCCTTATTGGAAAAAGGCAAAATAGACGTAGAATAGAGATAAAGTCTTAAATGAGTTTATAGAGTAATATTTTTCATCTTAATAAGTTAGTTTTATAAGAATGAATTATGTCCAGTATAAAAAATTAATGGTATAAGATCCTATTGATTTAAGTCACCCACCATTTATATTCACTATCAAACTCAATAACGTTGAGTGTGAGATGATGTATTGGATAAACCTCAAGTCTCACATATGATAAAGATAAGGTCTGAAGTTTATTAAGGGACAAAATTCACCTCACAAGTTAATTTTGTAAGGATGAATCAGATCCAATATAAAAACCTATTATGATATCGGAGCTTATCGATTCAGGTCACCCATCATTTGTACTTACGCATCAAACCCATAGTGTTGACGTGAGAGGGTGAATTGGAAAGGGTTGTTGTTGTTGTTGTTGTTTCACCTTACATATTAATTTTGTAAAGATGAGTTAGACTCAATATAAAGATCTAATATCTTTTCTTCAATGGCTTTGGTGTTGTATTTTGGCCATTAAATCATTGTATAGCCAATAAGACCCTTTGGTAGGTAATGTTGTGTCTACTAGATTATATCCACCAATGAACTTTACCTTTTTTGTGGTATATTTCCTCCACACGAGATAATCCTATTTGAGACATTGTCGGATGCTAAATGTAGATACATTTTTCGGTTGAAATTCAAATATTGATTCTCTATGTTATTAAAGACCAAGCCCTTATGCTAAACCATTGAGGCCTAAAATGAAACTCATTGAATAGATCGGAATCTTTCTGCCTTTTTTTAATTCAATCATGGCATATCCATGTGAACATAATTCAATTGGCAAAAACACTGTAATATGCAGAAATCGGGTTTAAATTCCGAAATCCTCACTTATTCATCTTAAATGTGAATTTTTAGTCGCCACTACTTGAAAAAAAAATTGTCATGGCATGAAGACCGTCCTTTCTTGGCATTTCTTTTTGGAGCTACTTACATATATTATAAACATGTGTATTTGGGATCTACACGCTTTCTACAGCCATTGGTAACCGTTATCTAGCTGAGCAAATGAAACATAAATAAATAGCCAAAGGGTAATTTACAATTCTATATATTGTTTATTATTTTGTGGTGTATTGGACAAGATTCTTTCTCTCTACCTCCCTGTTTTTTTTGGATGAACCTCTCTGTTATGGGTAAAGTAATTGGTTGAGAGGGACGACTTTGGCTGGGAGACACGTGGACTATATTCATTACATTGAATTGAACATGGAGACCTAATCTCAAATGTTCCGAAATTAATTAATTAATTTGAAACTATATAGAATCTTTATTTATTTTTTTTACAAGAAACGATGTTGGAATCTCAGAAATATTATTTGCCGAATGTGAGGAACGTAATTTGCAAATATGAAATGAGTCAGCATAACAATGCAAAGGATAGTCAATGAAATGAGAATGACGTGCATGCCAAAGCCATAGCCGTGACAGCTTAAAGAAAGTTGGAAAGTGGCTCTATATTCTATGTTTTATATTTTAAAGACAAGAGACAAAAATGTGTTTTTAATTTAATTGTTAAGAATTGTTCCCAAATAAAATATTAAGGAAAAATTATTACAAACCATATAATAATTTCTAGTTTTGTTTTTCAAAAATAATTTATAGGTTTATTTTTATATATCAAATACATGTATAACTATGTAACATTATAACTACAATCAGTAACCTTCTAATCAATACACTAGAGCCAAGTAAGGATGGGGGCTTCCATAAAACCTCCTTAATGCTAGGATCATCATACGCGTGAACCTGAACAAAGAAAGCTTTTAAAATCACAACCCCGTGCAAATTAGAGTAAGGTTGCACCTTGGTATAGTACTAATCCTGATCCAGATATTGCGTCACGGTTCCTTCCTTCGCACCACGATATTTCCATAAACAAACCTTCAAAAACTGAACCAAAATCGCGTCATGATTTTGCAGAAACACAAACAATATCAAATTTTGAGTCAAAACTCAACAAATCTAATATTTTAAACAATATTGCTCACAAATTTGATGTGCATATTATATAAGAAAATTGAGAGAGTATGGAGAATTCAAATTAAAAAAGCATGTCGTGAATATTTGCTATTGTCATTCGTGAATTTGTCATGAAATGTTTTTTTTTTCTAGATTAATCATTTCCCATATTAAAAAGTAATTTTTTTTTACATAACACTTAGCAGTTGTTTCCTTTTTAAAATTTTTAAGAAGTGTCATTTTTGTTAGCATAATCCATTTATTAATATTTTAAAAATAGATAAAGTTGACGAGGCACACCGTCAGCCCGCCCTAACTAGTTGGTCCGCCCCATCCCACATCCATTTTTGGTGGGTTAATGACGAGGTGCTCCACTACAAGAAATCTTGCATTTTGCCAGGGATCTAAGACAGGAGCATTAACTCCTGGGAAAAAAACCAAGGCTAGTGCCAGGGAAGGCCCTGGCAAATTGTGTATAGAAAAGGCGCGCAATGCTGAAGGAAAACGAGGGGTATGGCCCTCGCAAAATGTAGGATTTTGTGGGAAATTGTAAAGCGGGAAAATGAAATTTGAAATGGGGACAAGTTGCAGCATTGTCAGGCAATTACCCAGGAGAATTGTGTGGGACTGCCCCTGGCTTTGGGGGAATCTCTGCAAGGAGACAGATGACATGACACATCTCTGCCAAAAAGCTGAAAAGGAGTTAACCCAAGGGCTAACCCCTAGCAAAATGCACCAAAGCCGTGGCATTTTTTCTGCACATATGACCGTTTGAAGGCTATTCTGCATGCTACCTAGACCTAGGTTGTTGACTTAATTAGCAAGGGGCTAACCCCTGGTATTTGCGCTGGCATGCTTCCATACATACATACATGCGTTGCTCCCTCTTCTCCCCTCAGACACTTACAAAATATTTTTGCTTCATTTCCACAGTAATCCACTATCATCCCCAGCAACACTAAACTCCTATTACTTGGTAAGTTTTCTTCACTTATATTTTTTTGTTTCTAGTTTTTATTACTTATTTACTTATAAATTTTTTTTATATCATTTGCATCAGTGTCAAAGTGAATTTGGCTCCTGTGGTGCTTTGCTTGCTTGCTTCTTGGCCGGATCTGTTCTTTGGAATAGCTTCAACAAGTTAGTAATTTCTATAGTTGAAAATTGTTGATGGTATACATGTTGTTTTATATGAAATTTTCGAATTTGTTATATATATGCTGTTGTATAATTTTCGAATTTGTTAATTAATATGACTGAATTTTTTGAATTTTTTTTAGGTTATGTATAATTTTTGATTTTTTTTATTTCTCTTATGTCTTTATTATTTTTTATGATGAATATGTTAGTTGTTGAATAATATATGATGTTTATGGATTATTATTATTTATATGTAGTATGTATGTTGTTGTGTTTAATAAGTATGTATGTTCTCTTGAATATATGTTTTTTTTTTGTCTATATGTCTTGATTAAGTATAGTCTTATATTAGGGTTTTTTTTAAAAAATTACGTTTGGTTTCCCTAATTGTGTATACTGTTTTTTGTTAATTTAAAACCATATTTTTTTTAAGTTAAATCAGCGAAAATTGTTATTTATTCATATTTTAACTATTTTTCAAAATATTAAAACCGTATTTTTTTAAGTTAAATTAGAGAAATTTTTTCCAAATACTAAAACTGTTTTTTATATTTTTTAAATATTAAAATATTTATTTTCAAGTGTAATAAATTATAATAATGTTTTTGATATAAAATTGATTTTTTAACTACAAAACTATTTTTTCTTAATTATTAAAACGAAGTAAAACTGTTTTTTTATCTAAAACACATTATAATAATATTGTTTTTGATATGAAATTGTTTTTTATAAGTAATTCAAATAAAAAATTAATTTAAATTATAATTTAAAATATTTATTTTCAAGTGTAATAAATTATAATAATGTTTTTGATATAAAATTGATTTTTTAACTACAAAACTATTTTTTCTTAATTATTAAAACGAAGTAAAACTGTTTTTTATCTAAAACACATTATAATAATATTGTTTTTGATATGAAATTGTTTTTTATAAGTAATTCAAATAAAAAATTAATTTAAATGAATAATTATTAAACTGATATTATTGAAAGACTAATTTTTTTTAATTATAAAAGTGTTTTTAATTAGTAGTGCGTAAAGAAATTTTTTGGCGTAAAAAAATTTCGCGCGTAAAGAAATTTCGTGGAATATTTTTAGTTAGTATACGAATATTTCGTGCGTAAAGAATTTCGTGCAATTTTTTTTTAATTAGTATTAAAATATTTCGCGCGTAAAGAAGTTTCTTTATTAAAAACAGTTTCGCGCGTCAATAAGTTTCACGAATTTTTTTTTAGTTAGTATAAGAAAATTTCGCGCGTAAATAATTTTATTTATTAAAATAGTTTTGCGCCTAAAACAAATTTGTGCGTAAAAAAACAGTATACACAATATAGTAATTATAGGTTAGTTAGATAAATAAGCAAAAAATTATTTGCGCCTTATAAAACGAAAGTTGGACAAAAGTTGCTGGCGATAAAACGAAAGGAAAGTTATATGGCGCCGGTAACTTAGCCGCTAACTATCGCAAGGGTGTTGCAGCATCTCTGAGACTCACCCTGAATCATGGCGAAGGATCCTCCCACCAGCTTGAGCTGACCCCTGAGATGCGTGAGCTTATTCAAAAGTTGACACAAGAGCAGCTCACGCAACAAATGGCGAGTCACCAGGCCATTGTGCAAGAATTGCTTGAAAGACAACATCATATGAGGAGCAATTGGCCCAATTTAGGCAATCACAGGCTGGGAGTTGTTCAGGTGAGCAATTGCAAGTGGAAGACCCCGCCCCCACAAGAGCGCCGATTTTGAATGATGATGACGACCCGTATCCAATTTATAGTGAAGATGAGGAGGTGGAGAGCGAAGAAGATGATTGAAGTTTGACCCTTTCCTGTGTGACTTTATCTATTTTTTTTCTTGGTTTGTAATATTTGGGGAAGCTTCTTATGCTTCCCATTACAATTTTTACTTATTTGCTGCATGGTCTGTAATATGATCTCGTACAATTTTAATTTCACTGCTGTTAAACTTAATATTTTATGTGTCTTTTGTATTTTAATTTGTATTTTTAACTACTTTTTTTTAAAGCAATTAAATAAAAAAATTAAAAACTTTTTTTAAAACAATTTTAAATCATTTATAGTTTTAAAAATGTTTTTTAAAATTATTTTAAATGATTTTTATTTATTTTAAACGTGTTATAAAAAATATTATAAATGATTTTTATTTTTGAAATATTTTAAAACAGTGAACTAAAAAAAAATTTAAAAACGATATTATAAAATAATTTTAATAATTTTATTTAATTATTTTCATTTTTAAAATAATTTAAATTAGAAAAAAACAACTATTAAAACTGTTTTTTAAAAAATTGTATTATACATTTTGCCAGGAGTTATCCCCTCGCAAAACTCATGACACAATTATGTGTCAGCTTGCCAATGACTTGACATCTGACAGTGTGCAGTGCGTCAGAAAGCAGGTTTGCGTCAGACGATTTGCCAGGGGTTCACTACTAGAAAATTCGATTTTTGCGACGGAATTTTGTGACGGGATAAATTCTGTCGCAAATTGTGACGGTTTTGGTGAAGATGTCACTAGCGACGGATTTTGTGACGGATTTGGTCGTCGCTAAGTATCCGTCACAAATTCTGTCAGAAATTTGATAGGACCAAGTTTTGTGAGGGAATTAGCGACGGTTTGATTCCATCTCTAAATATCCCGTCGCACATTCCGTCGCAAATCCCCCTTATGCTTAGTGACGTCCTTGTATTCCGTCACAAAGAGTTTTCGCATTTTTTATTATTGATCCAAAAGTGTAAAATACTTTTAATTTTTGGCTTAGCTGAGACTTGAACCTAAGACCTTTTATTGAATGGCCAGGCAATTTACCACCACACCATGTTACTCTTTTGTTATTTGATTCAATTTGTTGTAATTAGTATGTTATAACATTTTTTTTTTTTTTTAAACTTTTCATTTTCTTCCACTAGCAAATACGGTGAAACCCAAACCCCTTTCTTTCTCCTCAAAAACGAATCTTCAAACAAAAACACCTTCATATTCCAAATCCAGATCCTCTCCAATTTATTGTCTCATGTCATCTCACTTGCGCTATTTTCCATATCAATCCAACTGTTAAGAGTTAAACAAAAAATTCGTTCCCGTACGCATTCTCCAATTCAGGTATATACCAATCGTTCCCGTACGCTATTTTCCACAAATCAGGTATATACCAATTCTCCAATTCAAACACAGTTTTCATCGATCCCGTACGCATTCTAATTCGTTCCTACAACCGCTTCACTGTTTCTCCATCCACCTACTATCCTCGTTTCTTCAAATCCCTAACCCCCAAAACCACCGTTTCTTCATCTCCTTCAAAACACAAACGCAAACGGAAAAAACCAAAACGGAGTTCGGAACAATCTCCATCGTTCAATGATAGAGAACAAATTGCACTTCAGCGCTCAGGTTTTTTATTTTCATGATTTTCAATTAATCCCCAATTCACCCTTCCTTTGAAATAGTAGGAGTATACACTGGTTAGTTAAGTTAGTTAAATTAGCCTACACTAGTTATTGGTGATTTACTTTTGAATTAACTATTTTTGTATTTAGTGTAGGAATTGAGGCTTATGTTGTTGAAGGCACATGAGTGTTTGTTGAAGTCGAATGAACTTTTGGATGCTTTGAAAGATTTGAGAAGTGAAAATGATTCTTGTTGCTTGAAAGACAAGTGTGAGGGTGGTGAACAATGTTTTGTTGAACTGGGACAGCAAGCGCCGGATCTTGTTGTTACGTTAAATTTACGTATCCGTGACACTGATAACGACTTGGAAGGTGTGATTTTCTTCTCCCAAACTGATCTTTTTACTCATGTTCATTTAATTTAGTATCTTGTTTTTGAGGATTTGATTAAATATTTAATCATAGACGAATGTAATAGAACAAAATAGAACACACTTCTTAAAGAATGTTTGTAGTTAATAATTTGTGAAGTGTATGAAAATTATATTAATATTAGAATTAGAATTTAGTAACTATACACTTACACAATAAGTCTCAATCATGTTTCACCTTTTTAAGTAGTAATAACATGATGTGATGAGTTGGAGGAATATTTTAACATGATGTGGTGAGTTTGCACGGTGGTGGCGGTGTGTCCATTGTCGGGCCAGATCCTTTCTGTGGCGAAACAGATTACGCAATACAAACAAAACATCTAGGTATGAAAATGGAGGAGATCAGTTCGTGTTGCAAAAAGAAAAGAAACACAAAGGGCTCTTTTAAGAAAATGGGTCAAAAACAGTGACTTATACTTCCCCTCCATCCAATTCAATTACAGATTTCTCAAACTTTCTACCTTTTTTAGGTTTTTTATTTAATTGTTTACATAATCACCATAATCAATTGAAACGGGACATGGATAGAAATTTGATGGCAAGTTCTGGAAATGGAGAGCAGTGTCATCATGGATTCGTGGTACAAAAGACGTGAAGTAAACGACACACTTTCTCTCTTTAAAACTGTTCTTTTAATTTTTTTTATGTGTTTTATTTCTCAGCCATTGGATTAGGGGTAGGACGATGGCATGATAGATTGGGGCAAGAAATGATCCAATTCCTCATATTCCTTTGTTAGTTAGAGGAAGAAGTCATTTCAAGTCCTTTTACTTAAGTATGACATTTGACGATTTTAATTTTAATTACTGTGTTTGTTTGTTCAGTACAAAGATCTAGTTGAGGAATTTCTGAGCCGTGTTACTGAGACTCTGTTGATAAAATATCATTTGACAAAGAATTAAATGAACAGGTTGAGGCAATCCAGTGGGCATCCATGAATGCAATAGCATCACTTTTATATGGACCATGTTTTGACGACAATGCAAGGAAAATGAGTGGTCGTGTGATATCTTGGATTAATGCTTTGTTTTTGGAGCCTACACCAAGAGCTCCATTTGGTTTCTCACCAGCTGATCCAAGAACTCCATCATATACCAAATATCAAGGGGAAGGTGGCCGGGGAACTGGTCGAGATAGGGTTAGGGGTGGCCATCATCGTGTTTCTCTAGCAAAATTGGCTTTGAAGAATCTTTTGCTTTCAAATTTGGACCTATTTCCCGCCTGCATTGATCAGGTAATATTTTCACTTTCTATTATGCATGGCTCCTATTGAAGAAATGAAAATGTTGTATCTGTTTAAAATCCACCGAGTGGGTGTATATATATACTACTTTTCAAGCTTAAGAAAGGTATTAACGTAATTAAATTGTCTCACAATGTCTGTGGACATAAGATATATAAAGCCATTCATGAACTTTCGCCTAATAGCATGTGTTTTTGAGATTTTTTACATTGCATTTATCAATGTCAATGTGATTTCCAATCCACTGTTGGTTGTAGCTTTTTTTCTCCTTTAACTTGCACTTAAGCCTTTAAGAAGTTGTTCCTCGACCTTTGATCCGAAGGGGTTTATAGTATGACCTTTGACCCAGTGAATGTGACCACTGACCGGAATAAATGGGAGTTAAAGAATGTATCTTGATATTCAAATCTCAAATTCAAAACCTTTCTCAATCAAGGGTTCAGATTAATTCATTGTTAGTTTTGTTATAGCAATGTCATGCGGTCATGCCTGTCTAGCTTCTAGTGTGATCCAGTGCATCAGTCACACTGCATGTGTTTCATTTTATGTTACTATTATTATCAAAATGGATGTGGTGTTGGTTTGAAGATTCTGACCGGGCTTTTTTTTTCTTTTGTACCTGGTGAATGATTGGTGATTCGTGGGATGTGATCTTTTGCTTCAGTTTATCTGGGTGAGTACTTTTATTTTACTTTGAAAAGCTCATAATAGTTTTGTTTTGTAATCTTTGACCAGATCATCATTTTGTTTTTAGCATATTCCTGCTTCATGTACATTTTAATGATCATGAATTTGAATGTTTGTTTATGTAGATTCAGATTCTACTCAGCGTTAATTAATCATTTTGCTCATAAAATGGAATTTTTGTTTTTTGTTATAATTTAGGTGGCTATGATAAGGAAGAGAAAGCAGCTAGAGCTTATGATCTTGCTGCTCTCAAGTACTGGGGTCCAACTACCACCACCAACTTTCCAGTAAGTTTGTAGAAAGAATCAAAGATAGATCCCTTTTATTTTACTTTGTAATGCAACTATTCACGCTCCTTTAACGGTTTTCATTAATGTTTTACATTTTTTTGTTGAAATTAATTCTCAGATTTCCAACTATGAGAAGGAGATTGATGACATGAAGAACATACTAGACAAGAATTTGTTGCTTCTCTACGAAGGTGAAATATATTTACATTTTACTTTTAAATTCTTACATACAGTTAACTTATTTTTATTTAGTTTTTATGAATAATCATGAGTACTAGCTAGATTATATGAATAGTTTTATGGACATTTTTATTTTCCCTCGTGTTATAGGAAGAGTAGTGGTTTCTCAAGAGGTGCATCAATTTACAGAGGGGTAACAAGGTACTACTATACTACCTTTGAGTTTTAACTTTTTGTGGCATGATAATTTCATATTCGTTTTGGCCCCTAGTGTATATCATTAGATTCTGAATGAATAAAATAAGTTATTAGACAAGAAATTAGCCAAAGAGGCTATTTTACACAATAAACCAAACCTAAATCAAAGAGGTGAAAAATACGTAAAACAAATTTAAGGGTATATGAAGAAAAGTAAATTACACCAACTATAGAAAAGCAAAGTTAAGGCTAAGCAATATGTAATTCTCTAGAAAAAGATAAATTAATGCAATACTAAACATAAAATGTTTTTATGTTGTACTAGACTAGAGAGAGTCATTTATTCAAAGTTGGAAACTTTGATTCAAAGTTACTCTTTATTTCAAATCTAAAATCAAAATAAAATGGTTTTCAATAAAATTTAAAAGTAGAATGGTTTTCAATAAAATTTAGGAAGAAGTTTTTTTAACATCTTCCTAATCACAGGTTTAAACTCGTGTTGGGAAGATTCGTCTCCTTCTTCTTCTTCTGGAAATTTGTTCAAATCAAATTCATAATCTACTTCTTTGTTTAAATCAAAATCCCTTAGCACTCTTGGTAAAACTTCTTCTTCGTTGCCATTTTTTCCTTGTATCTTTTCAAATAAATCTTCAACTAGTTCTTGAAAATTTTTCAACTCAAATTGATAATACGCTTCTTCGTTTAAACCAAAATCCATTAGAACTCTTGATGAAACTTCTCCTTCTTCTTTGCAATTTTTTTCTTGTATCTTATCAAATGAGTCTTCAACTATACGACAGGGAGACAACAATGTTTATATATGTTTGATTTTAACTAAAATTTAGTTCCATGACAAATTCCTCCAAAAATATGTGAAGGAATGGTATTCTACTACTCTAGTAGTTCATATTGAAAATAAAGTATATAGAAGGCATGATATTTTATCATCTAAAAACACGCGTTGGTGTCCGATCACACCGTCCCTCCAATATTAGAGAATTATGAATTCCTTTACTATGAGTACCCTGCTTTAGCCCCCTTGTAATATATAACTTTGATCATAGAATAGTTTTAAATTTAGGACCATATGCACTTTAGGATATCACTATGTTTAAATACTCTCTTTCCAGTCATTTGCTTAGAGATAAGGAAGATAATCCATTATTCTCTTGTTATTTGATGTTCTTGCAACTTATGTTCGGCCTTCTCAATGTTAGTTCTGTCACGTAAGAAGTAATGTACTTCGCTGATATAAAATTGTTTACATGCCACAAATACAACAATGTATATCTATGTTTGTGTATATATGTTTGATTTTAACAAAAAAATTAGTTCCACCTACAATTTCTCTTAAAACATGTGGAGGCATTGTAGTCTATTACTCTAGTAGTTAATATTGAAAAGAAGGTGCAAGATTAAAATTTTATCTTTGCTGTGTAAGTCCTTCGGGTTCAACTGCTTTGCAGCTCCTAGATTGATGTCCGGTTTATCCTATATTATTTGCATTGCTTGTATTGCAGAGGACATATAAATGGCTTCCTGAGCATGAGCAAGACATAAAGAAGACGTATCATCATAAGGCAGCTGAAGGGTACCGAAATACAATGTATCGGGTACGAAAAGGAATAGACAAAGGGGAATGGATCCCTGTTGAATTGCGTGAAAAGTTGGAACAAAATTGGGAAGATAGTAAATGGAAAGACAATGCAGAAGTTAATAAGCAAAATAGAAAATCCTTTGATGGTCCAATGCACACTTGTGGGTCAATTCCAACAACTGAACATTCTAAAAGATTAGTAAGTTAACAATTTATATTTGTAGGTAAAGCATTGTAATTTAAAATATATAATAATACTAATATATTTATCTTGTACTATAGACAACTGACTCAAACATGGCTCCAAGCTGTTGGGAGGTATTTCAAAAGACACACAAAATGAAAGGTGATCCATCAAAGTGGGTATCCTCCAAATCTCAGATGGTTGCGGTAAGTTACAACTTGATGAGATTATTATTTCTAGCCTTTTGTCAAATAAACATAAAACAGTATAATTATTTCCTAATCATGTATATTGTTGTCTGTTACCTGCTGTTGTGCTATAGTTTTGAATGTTATGCATGCTTAATATTGTTCATCAGGTTCTGACATCTGAACGTGATAATCTTAGTTATTACTTAAAAGCTAGTTTTAATTTGCTTAAGTTGTTGTTGGTTGGTTTATACATGATTTTAATTAAGGTAATTGTAGTAATTAATTTAATTTCATTTTTTTGTACATTAAGAATTAAGACGAACTCTAATTTTGTAGGATGAATATGAAAGACGGATTTTTGAAAGGAACTCACAGCAAACAGATGGGGATGATGTGTCTAATGACCATCAGTCAGACAACATCATCTTCTTAGACGTAGTTGGAGGAGTTGACAAGAAGGGACGCATATATGGTTTGGGACCAGAGGCAGGAAAATACAAGCCCTCCTCATCCAGATCATCTGACGGCATCTCACCATCTGAATATGAGCGTATGAGGACTGTAATTTCTAAAATGTCAGCTGAAAACATGGAACTCAAGGAGCAGTTGAAGACTCATGAGGAGTTGATTCGTGCATCACAGGAGGAGTCACGTTTACTTCGAGAGCAGTCACAGGAGGAGTCACGTTTGCTTCGAGAGCAGTTACAAAAATTTATGGAGTCTTTTTCACAAGGTCATTCACATCTACCTCCATATCGACCTCATCCTTCAAGTTGGGATCCACCTCTGAGTCCGTCTTGATTATTTTTTATATTATTTTGAGAATTTGATTATAACTTTTAATTTCAAGTACAATGTTATAATACTATATTAGTAATAATTTCAATATATTTTGATGCAAATGATAAGTAGTGTGATTTCTATGGATTTTGTTTTACGAAATGTTTTGATATTTGTGGTAATTTCCTACACTTCAAAAAAAATAGGTAATATCACAAAAGTATTTAGAGGAAGAATTGGGTAATTTCCTAAATTTATTAAAAAAAAAATTGCCATTAGCGACGGAAGTTAAACCGTAGCAAAAAATTTTCCAAGCAAATTAGCGTCAGCTTCGTTGCAACGCTAGACAAATTCCCAGAAATTTAGCGACGGAGATAATCCCTCACAAATTTTTGTAACGGTTTTTCCCCTCAGAAATTTGTGACGGGTTTTCACTCTCGTCGCTACTTTGCTACGGAAATTGGTGTTTTAAATCTCTGTTTTATGCGGGGTTTAGCGACGGATTTTTTGTGTTTTGCGACTGTCGGAAAGCCGTCGCAACTTGTGACGGACTATGTTATCCGTCGCTAATGGTTTCCGACGCCTACTTTTGCCACAGAACTCGCCTGCGTCGCAAAATCCGTCGGAAAAGGGTTAGTGACGGAAATTTGCCCATTTTGCGTCGGAATCCTACCGTCGCTAAAACTGGTTTTTTTAGTAGTGGTTGTCCTAGGAAAACTGCCAGGAGTTATACGAGGGAATAAGCCAGGTGATGGCCCTCGCAAATTTGCCAGGAGCTGACGCCCTGACATTGCCATTTGCGACGGGCTGTTTTGCGAGGGAATGGGCTCCTCGCAGAAGCCCTAGCAAAATGTAATTTCCCAAGGCTTTTTGCATTTTCCCACAATTTTGGCTCCTGGCAAAATGTAATGTTTCTTGTAGTGCTCCAGCTTGAAGCATTTTGTCATCCATATAAGGGTCTGTTTGGTTCGAGAGAGTTGGAGGGGAAGGGAGAAAATATTTTTAATTTGACGTGTTTGATTCAATTTTTAGAATGGGATGAGAGAGTATGGGCGCAAAATCCCTTCAAGACTCACTTTTTGCTTCCCCTCAAATTGGAGTTTTCGGAGGAGAGGGAAGAAGATCTCTTTCAAAATTTTATTGCATTGCCAAAATTATCCTTAGGTTAATTTAAATTTTCGATATTATCTTTGTAACAACTTTTATTATTATTAGGTTATATTATACTTGTAACAACTTTTATTATTATTAGGTTATATTATACTTGTAACAACTTTTATTATTATTAGGTTATATTATCTTTGTAACAACTTTTATTATTAGATGTATTATTGTCTTTCGTTGGTCTATGAAATCGTAAAAACAGATATTTTCGTATATTTAATTAAGTTTAAGGGTAAAACAGTAAATCAATTTTAAAATCTCTCCCTTCCCCTTGTGAACCAAACACATTTTTAAGTGAAATCTCTCTCATCCCCTCTTTTGAACCAAACATATATTTAATTAAAATATTTCCCCTCTCCTCCCCTCCCTTTTTCTCCCTTCCATTAAAATGTCTCCCCTCCTCTCCTCCCCCCTCCGTTGAATCAAACAGACCCTAAAGGACGCAAGAATTTAAGAAGTGTAGTGTATTACTTACCTATAGCTAGTTGAAGGTCATCAACCAGTTTTATCTCTTAAAGAATGTGATGTGAGACTTTAAAAAGTAGAAGTAAATAATAAAGCACATGTTAAGGGTTTTTTTTTTTTTGGCTTAAGAGCTTATGTGTTCAATTCTAACATTGTCATTTAAAAAACCTATTGTGGTGTTTGACTTAAAATTTTGGAGTGTGCTCCTCTCAAAATCTCATGTTCAATTCTTGTCGATGTCAACTATGGTGGCTAGTTTGGCTTATTAAAAAAACATTGTCATCTAAAAAAAATATAAGTTGCTCAAAATAGCGGTACAAAATGCAAACTTCTAACAATAATAACTATTAGTAAGTAAAAAAAAAACAATAATAACTGTTTTATTTATAAGAAAAAAAAACTTTTTTCCAAATAAAAAACCGTAACAAATCGGTTCTGAATTACAAAAAATTGATTGTAATTCTCACAGATTGGCTGTCCGCATACAAGCACTATAAGCCTATCTTCGAACCCTAATCCTCTTTGAACCCTAATCCTAATTAAGTGCTATGAACCCTAATCATTTGCAATTCCATCCATTTTAAAGGGATGGTTGAATCTTGATTTTTCCAGTCGATAGCAAATTATTTGAAAAAATTAATTGAAACAGAATGTACATGCATAAAAGACAAAATGATCATGAGAAAGGTTATGTACTGGTCTCATCCTGGTTGGATATGCGCTGCAAAGAGGTGGTTACATCACATATTGGACACACACTACTCCAGATATAGATGATGACTCAAAGATCAAAATCATGAACTGAAACTTCAGATACTATAGGATAGTTGATAATCATTTTTTTAGAAGAATGATAGTTGATAAACTTGCTCTTAGCTCATTGAATTTTGTAGGGTATGTTAATATATTATTAGCAAATATAAAATGAAATAAGAACATGTTTACAAATGTATTTTTCATATATTCACCAAAAAAAAAGTATTTTTCATATCATCATTTTGCTTGCCACGTCATAAAAAGTGTCACGATTTTAAAATAAGGGGATTATTTTCATGAAAAGGGTAAAATTTGAGATCAAAAGTGCAATTAATATAAATTAAAATTTAGTTTTTTCAATTAAGATTGTAAAAGTAGATTAGACAGGAAAGATGATGAGTTACAAGTTCAAAAGCTACTTCAAGTAGTTTATTATCAAAGGTTATAAGATAGTAAAACATGTTATATACTCGTAAGAAAAAGTGATACTAATTGAGTTTGTTTTGGTCATATGATATCCGTTATATGCTCGAAACTTGACCTTGTCAAACAACTCCTTAAGAATAAACTTCCTGTCAAATAGTTACCCATGATAACTTCTTCTTTTGAATGACAAATGTTAGTAGTTAGTTGTTAGTTTAATATCTACTCATTTGCTCGAATTTAAATTTATCACCTCCCACTCCTTATCAATTAGCTCAACCAATTGAGTTACCCATGATAATTTACAACAAATTTTGAAACAAATCAAGGAAAATTTGTTTAAAACCAACTATAAAAAAACAGCTTTAAAACCAATTCAAAAGAAAACTAGATTTTGTAAGAAACCCTCTTAAAAACCTGATTTTAATTCAAACTAGCTCAAAACCGGTTTTGAACCACTTCTCACTTTCAAACCGACTTTGTAACGAATGGTTTGATTTATCAAATAAGAGGTATAAAATGGGTTGGTTCACTAGGTTTAGTTAACCATGAACACCCCTAAAGGGTATAACCGGAAGAAAACAATTAAAATTACATTAAAAACTAAAAGTGACGTTCTTTTTAAATAAATATATTTTCAAATATGCTGGTTATCATGAGACAAATGAACTATATATTTTTAGCTTAATATTTGTATTTTGATTGGTATAATATATTAAAAATTAATTGAAACATATCATGTAATTAAAATATATTCTTTCAAAAAAAAAATGTAATTAAAATATATTAAAAATATACTACTATTATCTTTTCGAGTGACAGACAGCAAGTGCAAATAAGATGGGGGCTTAGGAGGAGGATGTAATTAAATAAGTATTTTATCCTACAAACTTAAAATTTAATTTAGTCTTAAAACAGAATCTTGAATCAATTACCATGAATCCAAAGTATTATTGCATATTGCTATGCTGACTGCTGCTGAGTCACAACATATTTAACATTTTATGGCTGTCTTCTATTAACTAAAGTTCATGTGTGACTGTTAGTTTCTCTCTGAAGCTACAATGCATACTATATATGTTTCATGAGTCAAAATGCACTTCAACAAAAATCATGTCCTCATTCATTGATAAATTCCCTTTGTACAATGACAACATTATGTCTATATACATTTTTAACTTTTCCTTACTATTCATCACCCTCTCTCTTTTTTCTCATCACACACACATATATAATATAAACAACAACAATTTGATGTTTTGTATACATAAAAATACCTTTTAGTTTTTTTTTCTTCCTTAAATATATAGATTTGGTATGTAAATGAAGTAATGAACATCACGTAACCAACCATTGGTCAAAGATGTATGGAACTCAATGGGAATCCTACATGGGAATTAGCAACCTAGTTAAGGTTGTTGGGTCTGACCAAATTGTTGGATCAGAACAGATGAGTTTTGAGCCAATCAAATCACCCTGCAACAACATTGTCACTGGAAATTTTCAAGGTCAAACACCCCATGAAGGTTTTGGTGCAGTGAGTGTAGCCAAAATCAAAAGTAATGCTAGTTTTCAAGCTGAAGAATATTATGATGAGGATGAAATTGAAGTTCCTGGTTGGTGTTTTGATCAGTTTCCAAAGATAACAGACCCTCCAATGCTGAATTGTCAAGCCTATGCAGGAGATAATTTTACAACCTCTCAGTTCACAAACTCCTTGTACTCTGTTGATGAATCTTTGTTGTCCAACAGTGCAGATAGTCATAATTCTTGTGAAGAGGAATATAGTAATTTTCAGTCTGGAAATATGTCCTTTTATGACCACTTTCCGAAAAAACATGATGAATTGTTTAGGAATGATGCTTCCATTGATGAGAAGCCCCTTGAAATTTCTTTTCAGAGAACTAAGGTAATTATTTCTTTCTTTGTATGTAGCTTGTAATTTTTTATTCCATCTGAATTATATTGAAATGATATATCATGTTGTGCTTTAACTTGTTTAATTATATTAGATTAGTGCTGTCCAAAAAAAAGTTATATTAGACTAGTCCTTTAAGTATTTTTTGTGCATTCATAACTTGTTTAATTATAGTACATAAGATTAGTCCTTTTAAGTATTTCATGGATTTTTTTTTAATGGTTTCATCTATCTATTTGTGAATAGGGAATTGTGTTGGGTTGATTGTGATTTGAGGAATAAGAAGGTGATATAATATGAGATTGAAATTAATGTTTTGATTTTTCTTCCATAAATGCAATGAATCTAATTATGAAATTTAGGGTTTTGTGAAGGGGACAATAATGAATTGGGGAGGGTAAGGGTACAATCTAACATGTTCTTCTAATAAAATTAAGGCTTAATTGAACTTTTGGTCCCCTAACTTATTTGTTGTTTTCATTTTGGTTCCATAACTCTAAATTTTTCTCGTTTGGTCCCTCAAATATACCTCCGTCAGTCAAATTGATCCTCTCCGTTATTTTTTTATTGCCTAATATTTCAGATATGATTACAGCCATTAGATCGCAGGTCCATTGTATGTAACGGTGAACCACCAACACCAAATTTCTTTGTTTTTCTTCATCTTCTCCCCTCATCAATGCTAATCCCTAACCTCCCAAACAAAGTATCACGAACAATCCTTTCAATGATTCCTTACGCTCATCACGCTCGTCTGAAATCAATTTCCAAATCATGGAAATATGCACTTTCATCAAAATCATTTCTCAACAATCTCTTACTTCATTACCGTATTAGTATTATTTGTATATTCCCTCAGGATCCTTCAAGTTCTACGTCGTATCTCTTCGACGTTAACGCCATCGCGTGGTGTCCACTTCCTCCTACGTCGTGTAACCCTCACGTTTACGGTTTGTGTAACTTCGCCGCCGTTCCGTTTGGTTCTCATGTTTACATCATCGGTGGATCAGTTTTTGATACTCGCTCTTTTCCGATTAATCGTCCTTCGTCTTCTTCGTTGGTGTTTCGTTTCAATTTTCATGATTTTTCGTGGGGGAATCGTGCGCCGATGATTTCACCTCGTGGTTGGTGGTTATAGTGGTTCGATGACAGTTTCAGGGGTGTTTCCGGTGGGTGAGTATTGTAGAGATGCGGTGGTGATGGGATTGGAGGATGGTTTGTGGCATGAGGTTGGAGATGTGTGGGGTGATGGGGAGAATGTTAGGGCTGGGAAGATTGTTGTTGGTAATGATGATTGTGGTTCTCCTTTGGTTTTCATGCTCGTGGGAGAAGTGAATCTGAGAGTGAGAGAGAGTGAGAGAGAGAGAGAGAGAGAGAGAGAGAGAGAGGAAGAAAGATGGACTGAGGTGAGAGGGAGAATTTGGGGAAGAAAACGACGGTGGGGGCGGATGACGAGGGCGGCGGCCGTGGTGGAGGGTTTGAGAGGAGAGAGAGATGTCTGTCCATAGAGAAGAGATGAGGGATGATGGTGTGATGTGAAATTACTAAAATATCCCTGTCACATAGGGGTGTATAATAAGATATAATAAAGCTCCAAAATCTAGCCGTCCCCTTTTTGAAAAAAAGATCAAAGGGCTGAAATTAAAAAAAAATAAGGTCTACGGTAGACCACCTATAATGTTGGTCCACCTAATACATTTGGAGTTAAAGTTGACTGACATGGACCAATTTGACTGACGGAGATATATTTGATGGACCAAACGGAAAAAAATTTAGAGTTATGGGACCAAAATGAAAACAACAAATAAGTTAGGGGACCAAAAATTCAATTAAGCCTAAAATTAATTAGATAACATAATGAGTCAATTGTAATTTTAGGGCAACATAAGCACATATAAAGTGCACATTAACATTAAGACAGCCACATAAACATTGATTTATCGGAGTTGGACGGAAAACTAAAAAAACATGTCAATGGTGTCCAAGTTTTGAGACTTAAAGGACTTATAGTTGGGATTTTTTTTAAGGACTACTATGACACTATTAGATCAATAAAAGGGTCGCAAGATGTATTTTTCCTAAAGTGACACATGTGCGAAAACACGAGGATTTTACTAGTAATCTATTTATTGTGGTTAAGTGCTAACCCAACAAGTTCTCCAACTCATCAATTAAAAGCTATTGTAATCTGTGCCTTTTTATTTGTTTTTTCTTCTAATAAGCTATAATTCATGACTTACTATAGTCAGGCTCATCTACAAAGTCACAAAAGCAGACTCCTCAACTTTATGGAATGTGTGCCACTTCTAACAACTCTGCTTCTAGGAAAGCTCTAACATGTAAAAGAAGAGTAAGATGGACAGAGGATCTGCATGAATCATTCATGATGATCGTTGATCACCTTGGTGGTCCAGAAAGTAAGTAAGTAATTAACTAAGTAATAGCATTAGTTACACATAAGCAAATTCAATTAATTCACTGATTATAATTGCAGAGGCAAAGCCTAAGGCTATACTAGATATGATGAAATCAAATTTGCTATCCATTTCTCATGTTAAAAGTCATTTGCAGGTAAAATTATTTCCATTCAACAATTTCAATATGGTTTGTAAACGTTGTTCTGTGAAGCCTCATTTGCCAGTAATTGACTAATATTGTTCTTATATGATTGCCGTGCAGAAATGTAGATCTACAATACGCGTGCATAAAGCTTTGCAGGGTAAATTAGTTTTGTCATTGCATTCTATTACAACACTGCTTACTTATTAAGGCTATATTGTATATTGTGACACATTTATCTTTATCTTTCAGAAAGACCCGAGGAAGGACATAGAACAGATAGAGTCACAGATCTTCAACTCAAAATGTAAATATATTAGTGTTACTAATGATACTTATTGGTTCTTTATGTAGCAATTGCAAGTGTTTTTTTTTTTCTGATCACTGGTTTTTTAAATATATACCCTTTGTTTTCCTATTTCCTAGCAGCCTTAAGCAAATTGAGGAATCACGGCAGTTGCATCTAGAGGTTCGAAAAAGTATTTCGCAACAGTTAGAGGTATATACAATTCTGCTTTGATGGAAACAAATTATCCAGAATGAGTTATTATTGTTGAGATCATGAATCAGTCCAAAGTTGTAAATCCTTACAACCTTGTTTTTTTTTTATTTTTTCTTTGGCTTTAGATACAAAGAAAGTTGCAAACACTAATTGAACAACATGACAAGAAGCTCAAACTAATGCAAAAAGAAAGAACCAACCAAAGAAAATCATGGACACAACGAGAAAGGACAGTTCCCAAATAACAGGTCAATTGTTTAAAGCTACTCTATCGTGTGAAAAAGGATTCTCCCAATATTTTCATACAGTAACAGAGTTTTGATGCCATCTAAGTTGACGAAATGGAGCCTATTTTTACATTGGATGACAAGATCCAACAACATTACCTGCCAAGAACGATTGATATTTTTAATACAAAATATTGTGATTCAAATGCATTAGAGATTCAAACAAATGTGAACCATGTATGATGTATATTACTGCAAGAAGATGATGAATCATTAGAATAATTAATTATGTTGTGGACAATTGTGTTTATCTATCCACAAGTAATTAAGCCTATAAGTGTAAGAAGAATATGTACTTTGGTGGCTACTTCAAATTGCAATCATGTGTGATTTGAATGGTGAATGTCAATAGGAAGGAGATTCATGAATTGATTATGTATTATTAAAATGCCTTGATATATACTACTCCGTCCCAAAATATAAGCAAAAATTGGTCAACAAAAGTTAATGTATTTGGTACAAGGTAGTGACCAAGAGAAATACTCATTTACTTTAGGTTAAATATGTTTTTTATTCTTATAAATATATCAATTTTTCGTTTTATTCCTCCTAACATTTTCCTTCGACTTTTAGTCCCTATAAATTTTTCAATCACCATTTTTGTTCCTTACTTTTAAGTAAACTCGTATTTAGACTTCATATTTTTGAATAAAATTTTGCAGAAAAGTTTATAATATTATAAGAATCGCTCCCAAAAAAATTAGAATTTTTTAACAAAACATAAATTAAATATGAATTTTTTATAGTTTTGGCCGTCAAAAATTCATATTTAATTCATGTTTTGTTTAAAAAAATCTAAAATTTTTAGGAGAGATTTTTATAATATTTTACATATTTCTGCACAATTTAATTAAAAAATACAAATGCTAAACATGAGTTGACTTAAAAGTAGGGATTAAAAGTGGTGATTGAAAATTTTATAGGAACTAAAAGTCGAAGAAAAATTTACGACGACTAAAACGAAAAATTAATATATAGTCAAAAACATATTTAATATTTAACCCTTTACTTTATCACAAGGTGCCTCAAGAGCAATACTCGATCATGCACCAACTAGATAGTGACTAAAAGAAATACCCATTTACTTCAGTCACAAGTAAACATTAAAAAATCAGCGCAAGTACTCGCAGGTACGAATTTTTATCCACACCCACAACTAACATTCAGTTGAATCAAATTCATGGATATAATTTAAATATACACTCAAAAATTTAAGTGTAAACTCGATCATTAAATTAATAGGTAAATAAATTGTTTTTTGAAAAAAAAATTATTATCTAGCATTTACAATTATAATAACAAAATTCTATTTACTAAATGTGTCGGCAAAATAAAATTCAATTTTTCTGAATTTGTATTACTCATATTGATTGTTTTTTACGATAAAATGTTTAAAATTGAGTATAATTCTTATAAACATGAAATGATATTTTTTTCTTATGAAATGCTATATCCTAAAATATACAAGTCGACAAATAGCTTTTTATTTCATAAAAATTGTTGTTAATCTATTAATTTAGGAACAAGTGTATTGTACACTTCAACTTGTGAGTGCATCGTAGAAGCTTCCTGGTGGTGGAATAAAAATATGAAACCAAATAACTAATAAATAACAACTATTTATTAAAAAAAACTAAAATATGATGTGAGAGAAATAGAGGGGGTGAGGATGTAAAAAGAGAGAGGTGGTGATAATAATTTTCCGAAAAATTATTTAGTTAAAAAAAAAGTCACTATATTGTGTGAGAAGGCAGCCTAAAGGCAGAAGAAAAACTCAGTTTTAAAGTTAATATAATACATTGGATTGGTTGACAAAATATTGCATTTGTGAGGAGAAAGGAGAGAAAAGAAAGTAAAAAGACATTAAAGTTGAAGCAGAGAAAAAATAGATACAGTAGAAACGGTGGTGACTTTCTTTTTAACGAAGACATTCAACGTCGTCTTATTGAACCTCTTTCCAAACTTCAACTCATTGATCTTCTGTGTAAACTATGTGTTTCTACTCTCTATCTCATTCAACTCAAGAACAATATACCAAAGGTTTTATTTCAAAATTAATACAATATTTTTTTTATAAAATATGAATATTATGATGATTGTATACATTATTGCACAACAGTTTTCAAGAAATATATGGTATGATTGTTGTTGTGTGATTAACTCATATGTGTTTGTTTGCATGTTATGACATAAAGAGGTCCTTAAATCTTCAATTGCAGAATAAATAAAAAGGGTCGATCAAAAACTTTTTGTTCGTGGCTACAAATTCATCATTGCGTGTTAATCATCATGCTTGTCACTGTTTCACTTCACTTAGAATATATGAAATGACAACCTCTAATTAACTCTAATTAATCGTAACAATCAAAATTCTGAGATATAAATGTCTTCACCTTCTTTATAGATTGTTTCTTTAATATTGAATGTGTTTGAAAAGCATGGAGAAATTGAGGAAGTGTATGTGATTTATAATAAATTCACTGCAAAACATGTGGCTATGGAAATATCACTTACTAACATATTAAATCTGTTTAAAATGCATTTCTTAGACAAATTCTTGTGAATTAACCACTAATTTTTGTACAAGGCTTTAATTCAGTGTTATCCCTTTCTTAGAATTTTGTGGATTCTTTTTGGTCAGAAACCCTTAGAATTTTGTGTATTCTTCCTTAAAATTTTGAATCATCTATAATATATATAAAGATAATACATGGTTTTTCTCTGCTAACTTTTTCAATTCCAATTATACCCTTAAATAAATTTAACTATAAAAATGTTAATTTGCTGGTGTTATTCAAAAAGATAAGAATTTATATTATATTTGTTATATTGATGATAATATTGAAAAAGATAAGTATAGTTTGTTACAATATGAAATGAAAAATATTTATTATCTATACATATAATTTTAATCAAAATTAAAATAATTTTAATCAAAATCTCATAAAAATATTATTCGTAATTTATACGCATTAGCGCAATAAAAATAGTAGATAGACGGACACAAAGTGTCGTCTGAATGCTAGTATACATAATATTAATGTTTGTATTTTATGTATAATATTTATTAAAAGTTCATATAACTCAGGAGTTATAAAAAAAATGATGACTAATATTATAAGTTGTATTTTATTAAATAAACTACTAATATCTGCCTAAAATATAAAATAAATAAATTCTTTTTTTTTTTTTGACAAAAAAGTTAATAAATTCTAATTATCTAAATTGAAAAAATTATCAATAATATTAGTGTTTGTGTTATATGTATAATATTTATTGAAAATCCATATAATACAAAAGTAATAAAAAAAAGATTGCTCATATTATAATACGTAATTTTTTGGCGGTGATATAACCCGTAATTTATTAAATAAACTATTAATATCTACCTAAAATATGGATTTAAATGGCCCCGTGAAAATGGACGATGTGATTGAACCCCTCAGATTAGTCGATCATTGAGCCGGATACTGAGTTTTAAAAAAAAAACTGCTTAAAATATAGAACAAATAAATTTTAGTTATCTAAGTTGAAAAATTATCAAGAATGCGTGTTTAGAATGAAAATAATGAGCACATGTAGGCAAACAAAATTATTTTCTTATAAATATATAAAATTAATTAAAATAAATAAGTTAATCAAATAATCATCTAAAATTTTCTCTATCAATTTAATATTTAAAAAATGAATGAATTATCTTTTAAATTTGACAAAATCAATGCTAAATGAAATATAATTTAAAATAAAATTTAATGAAGGGGAAAACTGAGGAACAAATAAATAGTTTGAAATAAGGACAAAACTCATGTGAATTTCTTTGTGTTTTTCATATGATTCTTAGTTAAAAATACATTTTTCATAAGTAGTTTATTTAGGAACCATATGAAAAGCACCTAAGAAAATGCACCTAAGTTTTTTGCTAGAGTTAAAATAAGGATAAAACTTATGTGCATTTTCTTAAATGTTTTTCGTATGGTACTTCACATAAAATACTCGCACTTACCTATGATTTATCAAATCCACAATTTTTTCAAAGTTTGTTATAACCACAAAAAAATGAATTTTAATTATGTGAAAGACCATACAAAAAGCGTGCAAGGAAAATGCACAGGGAGTGCTAGGCTATGATTCAGAGTAACTAACAATATCAATACAAAAAAGAAGAAAATCAATAGCTAACAATGGAGCACTAGCTAAAATAGATGAGAAAAACAAGGTAGCGGATTTATCCACCACCGATGGAAATCAAAGGTTGAGTGATTGTTCTTTGCTTTCAACCACCGATAAGAGAATAGTTTTATTTTGTCGAATAATTGTTGTTGGAAATAAAAAAGGGTGAGGGCTCTATCAAGTCCCTTACCGGTGGAACACTAAGAAAATACCATCAGATTTAATCGAGCGTACAAAGTTAATGGAAATAAAATTGAGATTATCTGCACATGTCAACACACAATTATGTCTCTACTTCTTCCCAACTCACTCGTATTCTATAGAGAGCGGTTGCTTTGCATTCATCTAAATAACTTATAACTTACGCATCATGGAACGATGAAATTTGGCTTATTGGCATCTAAATTTGGCTCCATAATCTTCCAATTTATGCAATCAACAACTAAAAAGATGAAAATTGGTCGTTGTTTGTGTGACTTCTATAAAACATGAATTTTATTTATACTGGTGACCCGTGCTAAGCACTGGATGGCTCGTAGTGACTCATTAATGACTTTCATATTTTGATATATACAACACTAACATATAGTTTGGTGAATAATAGTTAATACGAATCGTGAGATTCGTAACCATTTTTTAAGCTGATTTTTTAAAGCACAAACCAACTATAAAAAAAATACAATGTACCAAGATATCTGTAACGTTTTTATATAAAAAAATAAACATCAAACATATGTTTTAGCAAAAAAATGTTAGGTTATAGCCCAATTAATGCTTATATTTAAATGTTTTGTTTGTATAGGTCCAATTTGAACATTCTTTATTGTTGGAGGAGGATACTCGTAAATATTGAAAATTTCTTCTCAATATATCAAGTGAGAGAGAGAGAGAGAGAGAGAGAGAGAGAGAGAGAGAGAGAGAGAGAGAGAGAGAGAGAGAAGGGTGTAGTATATATAAGCAGAAGATGTTGGGCAGTATGAGGTAGATGTTGGATGATTGAGTATCTCCATAGGGGGATATTTGTCACGGAAGTATAAAACGAATGGGGTCCAGTCAGTTAGTTAGACATACCCGACTTTATCGGCTGCTTTCGACATAGAGAGAACACAACATGAGAAAGTTTAACTTCTTGTTAAGGTTTGGAAAAGTTGGGTCCTATCAAAGCAAGTATCTTGTAACACCCATATAGAGATTGCCTAGGATCTCATACGAGTATTAAAATTTCGTAATGGATACATTAAATACAATACAGAAAGTTTACTTATAATTTATACATAACACGAGTCATTAATGCAATCTGAAATCCGTTACAAAGTATTCTTGATAATATACATTATATTACATCATCTGAATACAAACATCCATAAACAAAGAAGTCAGCACGATCAATCCAAAGCTTTCTCTTTACCTTTGCGTCGTGCTACCTGCGATCCTGCATCAGAAGGAAAGGGATGAGACATAATGTCTCAGTGAGCTCCGGCCCAACCTACTGTTGGCAACCTCGGGGAACCTATGGTCGCCATGCACTAACTTTGGCAATCTTGGGGATACCTATGATCGCCGCCATTCTCTACATACTTCGCGATCAAGGGAAAACTAGGATCGCTACATGTCTTTTCTTATGCCTGAACTTGTACTTAGTGATCTGGGGACATCCTACGATCACTTTCTGTTCACTGGTGACTACTTTGTCTTTTCTCTTAATGCAATATACATTTACATAATCATCTTTCTTGATCTTTAAGTTAGAAGTTAGCGTTGAACAAACAATGATTATCTTGGTTCATTTTATGGAGTGCATCCAGGTGGAGTAACCCCAGAATACCTCTCCCTGCTACCGGTGAAATTCCTATCATATCAGGCTATCACCGGACTCCTCTTACTTTTGTGTGGCTGTCCTCGCGGACGGTAACTTCACTGTTCCAGCTGTCTTTTCGGACGGTAACTTCACCAGAACCCCCTGTATTCTAACTAACGAGACTACAGGAGACACATTAACTTTTTCTTGACCATGATGCGTAGCTGCCCTCACGGACGGTAACTTCACCGTTCCAGCTTAATCTGGAACCCCCTGTATACTAACTAACGAGCATACAAAAGACACATCTAGTCCTTTAATTAACTTGTTCTCATTATTCTTCATTTAATTATTCTTGAATGTTTAACCTATAAAAGGTTCTAAACTTTGAATATGGAATCAGTTCTTATGTTTGCACATACTTACTTAAGTGCATAGAAATTTGTTTAGTTAAGGGAAACCTGAAAACTAATTCCCTAACTACTATAATAACTTGTAGATTAAGTTCCATCTCTCAATAAAATACCTATCCTCATCCTAAATTAATCCTTGAAAGTTCATAAATATTTATGCCCCAAAGCATATCAAAGATCATAGCATGGTACAGTTGTTTGAAAAAGAAATGCCATTCTGGGCAGTTTCACTCTGCGACCCCCAGTCTTCGCTCTGCGAAGTCCTGCGTCTGAACCTTCAGACTCTGAAGTTCAGAGTCTGAACCTTCAGAACCTGGTAATCATGAGTCTGAAGCTTCACAGAGCGTCTGAAAACTTCGCTCTGCGAACTCAGCTTCTGATCACTTCGCAGAACGAAGGTCTAGGCGATGGCTAGGCAATGGCTAAGCTCTGCTACTTTGCTTTGCGACCCTGGCGTCGCTCTGCGACTGTAGCAGAACACAGAATTTTCTGGAAACATGTTTTTAGTTTTAAAACTTGATACCCACTGCCCAGTGATCTTTGAAAGCATGTCAGGGACTCATTTTAAGACTCTAAAATGTACTGTACACAAGGAATAAGCAGGATCAAGGATAGAATTAAAATAGGGACAAACTAACCCTTAATTCCTAGTAACTTATAAATTCAGTTATGATTCTCACTCATAGTGGGTTCTAAAACCCTGTGGAGCTCACCTTAAACTTGATTGGTGCTTGCTAAGCTTTAACTTCAAAACCCTAGCTTCAATCTTACACTTCTCTTGATTCTTCCTTGTTTTCCTTTTAATTTTCCTCTTGTTCTAAATCTTCCAAAAATTAAGCTTGCTAGCCAAGACTCCTCAAGACTTGATGAATTTTAGGTGGATGGTGGTGAGGAAAGATGATGGCTGAAATTCCTAGAGAGAGGGAGGGGAAATTCTGGTTTGTAGAGAGAGAATGGAAGGAGGGATTATGAGAAAATATTTTGTTTTCCTTATTTAAAAATCCTTTCTTCCATAATTACAAGTTTGCCATTGCTTTCATTTTAATCCCCTATTACTGATAACAGTTACATCTAAGCGGGATATTACAATCTACCCCCCTTAAAGAAATTTCGTCCTCGAAACTTAGAATTTACCTGAAAATAGATGCGGATAGCTCTCTTGCATCTCTGACTCTAGCTCCCACGTAGATTCGCCGTCGGGAGAACCTTTCTAAACCACCTTAACAATTGGAATCTCTTTGTTCCTCAAGGACTTAACATCACGATCAACAATCTGCTCTGGTTCAGGTTGAAATGTCAAATCTGATCTCAAGTCAATAATGTCCAACTCTACTGATTGGAAAGGGTCAGGAATGAACTTCCTCAACTGAGAGACATGGAAGACATCATGCAAACCTGACATGGCCGGTGGCAGCGCTAACTGATAAGTTGCTGGACCGACACGCCTGAGTATTTGAAATGGCCCAATATACCTTGGACAAAGTTTCTTTGTTCTGAATGCTCCTCTAAGACCCAACTTAGGTGTAACTTTCAGAAATACATGATCTCCCACCTCAAATTCTAATGGTCTCCGCCTTTTATCTGCATAACTTTTCTGGCGACTCTGCGCTGTTCTCATCTTATCCTGGATGGATTTAATTTTCAAAGTAGTCTCCTGAATGATCTCTGGTCCCAAAATGCTCTTATCTCCGACCTCAGCCCAACAAAGTGGGGTCCTACATTTCCTACCATACAAGGCTTCATAAGGTGCCATCCCAATACTGGAATGATAACTATTGTTGTAAGAGAATTCAATCAATGGCAAGTGATCATTCCAACTTCCTCCATCTTCTAGGATACACGCACGTAGCATATCCTCTAACGTCTGAATAGTTCTCTCGGATTGACCGTCTATTTGAGGATGATGAGACATGCTCATCTTTAATCTCGTTCCTAAAGCTCTTTGAAAAGCTTTCCAAAAGTGGGATGTGAAGATCGGATCTCTATCAGACACAATACTAACAGGAACACCATGGAGTTTTACAATCTCCGAGATAAACAATTCGGCATACTGAGAGGCTCGGTAAGTAGTCTTAACTGGCAAGAAATGAGCAGACTTGGTTAACCGGTCCACTATTACCCAAATAGAGTCATGTTCTCGCTGAGTTCGAGGTAATCCACTCACAAAATCCATACTCTGAACTTGTGCAATCCTAGACCGTAGATCGCAAGAAATCTCTAGCTTGTTCAACAAAATGCCACCTTCCAACTCTGTGACATGGAGATTAAGATTTCTGAACTTCTCATATAGACCACACACATGCATCATCCTGGGTGGTATTTCAAATCAAAATCAAATCTTTCAGGTATTCCATCCACCTTCTTTGCCTCATATTTAGATCCCGTTGATCAAACAGATACTTCAAACTTTTGTGATCACTAAATAAGTCAAACTGTGCACCATACAAATGATGCATCCACACTTTCAATGCAAAGACTATGGCTGCTAACTCAAGATCATGGGTGGGGTAATTCTCTTCATGAGTCTTGAGCTGTCTAGACGCATAAGCTATCACATTCTCCTCTTGCATAAGTACACTACCCAGTCCTTTAGAAGATGCATCGCAGAAAACGGTGTACCTCTTATCAGGATCCGGTATTGCCAGCACTGGTGCTTTAGTCAATTTCCTTTTTAAGATTCTAAAGCTCTCTTCACCTTCTTCGTCCCAAATAAAGGGCACATCCTTCCTAGTGAGGTGTGACAAGGGTAAGGCAATCTGAGAAAACTTCATAATAAATCTTCGGTAATAACCAGCCAAGCCTAGGAAACTCCTAACTTCGGCCACATTCTTGGGTCCCCAACTGAGAACGGCTTCAACTTTGGACGGATCAACGGCTACTCCTCCTTGAGAAATAACGTGACCCAAAAACTTAATTTCAGATAACCAAAATTCACACTTACTGAATTTGGCGTACAACTGTTTGTCTCTGAGGACATTCAAAATAATTCTCAAGTGTTGAGCATGTTCCTGAGGGTCCTTGGAATATATCAAGATGTCATCTATGAAAATCACCACAAACCGATCCAGATAAGGCTGAAATATCCTGTTCATATAATCCATGAACACAGCTGGAGCATTAGTTACACCAAAAGGCATAACCAAAAATTCATAGTGCCCGTAGCGCGTTCGGAACGCCGTTTTGGACACATCTGATGACTTGATGCGGATCTGATGATAACCCGACCTAAGATCAATCTTAGAAAATATTGTCGCTCCCTTGAGTTGATCCAGAAGGTCGTCAATTCTTGGAAGAGGATATTTATTCTTGATGGTCACTTTATTCAATTGGTGGTAATCTATACACAACCTCATACTTCCATCTTTCTTTTTGACTAACAGAACTGGAGCACCCCAAGGTGACACACTGGGCCTGATAAAATGCTTATGAATTAACTCTTCTAGCTGAGATTTCAGCTCTTTAAGCTCTATAGGTGACATTCTATATGGTGCCACAGATACTGGCTCCGCTCCCAGAATTAAATCAATAGAGAATTCCACTTCACGCTCCGGAGGTAAACTAGTTATTTCAAAAGGAAAAACATCGGGATACTCGTTCACAATCGGAATGTCACTGGGACATAGTTCTGGTTCTGAAGTCACAGTGAGCATAACATAAAATCCTTTATCTTGAGCACAAATAAATTGAATTAACTGATGTGTACAGTTAATCAATTCGGATAGGGCCACACCTTCTGTCGTATCACTTGTCGGCATATAAATACTCTTCTCAGAACATCCAATGTACACATGGTTGACGGAGAGTCAATCCATGCCTAAGATCACATCAAGTTGCTCCATAGGGAGACACACTAAATCAACATAGTATGTCTTACTGGACACAGTGATAGGACAGTTCTCACAAACATAACTTGCCATTATTCCGCCATCAGTGGCGGTAGACACCTTCATCGGAGGATTCAATGAGGATAAAGGTAATTGCAGCGTTTCAACACACTTATAAGAAATAAAAGAACAAGTTGTGCCACAATCAAAAAGAACTTTAACAGGATTCTGACCAAGATAACACATACCAGCAATCAGATCCTCGTTTTCTAGAGCCTTCTGACCATCCAGGGAATACACCCTACCTTTACTGGTGGTGGTTCCTTCAGCTGCTCCCTTACCACGCTTATTAGGACATTCATGTATGAAGTGTCCAGGTTGTTTACACCCATAACAGACACCCATACCTAGCATACATTCTCCTTTATGAGTTTTTCCACATTTCTTACAAGCAGAAAAAGCTAAAGTTGAACCAGACTGTTTTCCTCTCTGCGGGGATCCTTTTGGTTTCAGTTTATCATGGTATTTGTCTGGCATTCTACTCTTCTTTCTTTCATATGCGGCTGCTATTTCTTTAGAAGTTTTTGCAAGACCTGCTTCCACAACTAGACTATCATGCACCAATTCATCATAGCTCGTGGTTCTCTGGAGGCTCACAACAGTATCAATTTCACCCCTTAAACCTCTCTTGTATTGATTCATCTTCCAGACTTCATTCTCAGCATACTCATTATGAGTGGAATAATAGGACAGCTCTTCAAACTTTTTGGTGAATTCAGTAACCGACATACCACCCTGTTTCAACTCCAAGAACTCTTGTTCTTTCTTCACTCGGTAGGATAAGGGCAAGTACTTCTCTAACATCACCTCCTTGAAGTTCACCCAATTTACTTCCACATCATTGGCCAACATTCTATGTTGGGTGGATTCCCACCAGTCTTCTGCTGCGCCTCTAAAATGGTTCGTGGCATAGACCACCTTATCCGTCTCCGAACATTCAACCATCCAGAAAATCTTTTCCATTTGTTTAAGCCACCTCTTGGCTTCCTATGGATCACCTTCGCCATTAAACTCGGGAGGATGATGCCTATTAAATTCCTGGAAAACCGGATTACCAATAACGGGAGGAGGTGGTGGCTGTTGATGGAATCCTTGTCCTTGATTCATCATTTCCATCCATTGTTGTTGGGTTTGAGCCTGTTGCTGAGCTTGTAGTTGCATCATTAGCATCATCTGCTGATACTGTAATGCATTTTGAGCTTGTTGCTCTTGGTACTGCTGCTGCCAGGCTTGTTGCTGCTACATCATTTGTTCCCACGAATTCATACTTGGTTCCCTACTTTCATCACTGGCCTGATTAGTCCGAGGTCTACCTGGTCCTCTTCTTCTCCCAGACATATTATCCTAGCTGTCATATACAAGTCAAAGTGATCAGTTTCAACCAGATATAACATTTAGAATAATGTCCTGGATCCAAGAGGTCCGCATACTTGGATTGTATTTTAATGACCCAAGGCACGGTTTGAATCGACCTGCTCTGATACCAAATTGTAACACCCATATAGAGATTGCCTAGGATCTCATACGAGTATTAAAATTTCGTACTGGATACATTAAATACAATACAGAAAGTTTACTTATAATTTATACATAACACGAATCTGAAATCCGTTACAAAGTATTCTTGATAATATACATTATATTACATCATCTGAATACAAACATCCATAAACAAAGAAGTCAGCACGATCAATCCAAAGCTTTCTCTTTACCTTTGCGTCGTGCTACCTGCGATCCTGCATCAGAAGGAAAGGGATGAGACATAATGTCTCAGTGAGCTCCGGCCCAACCTACTGTTGGCAACCTCGGGGAACCTATGGTCGCCATGCACTAACTTTGGCAATCTTGGGGATACCTATGATCGCCGCCATTCTCTACATACTTCGCGATCAAGGGAAAACTAGGATCGCTACATGTCTTTTCTTATGCCTGAACTTGTACTTAGTGATCTGGGGACATCCTACGATCACTTTCTGTTCACTGGTGACTACTGTGTCTTTTCTCTTAATGCAATATACATTTACATAATCATCTTTCTTGATCTTTAAGTTAGAAGTTAGCGTTGAACAAACAATGATTATCTTGGTTCATTTTATGGAGTGCATCCAGGTGGAGTAACCCCAGAATACCTCTCCCTGCTACCGGTGAAATTCCTATCATATCAGGCTAACACCGGAATCCTCTTACTTTTGTGTGGTTGTCCTCGCGGACTGTAACTTCACCGTTCCAGCTGTCCTTTCAGACGGTAACTTCACCGGAACCCCCTGTATTCTAACTAACGAGACTACAGGAGACACATTAACTTTTTCTTGACCATGATGCGTAGCTGCCCTCACGGACGGTAACTTCACCGTTCCAGCTTAATCTTGAACCCCCTGTATACTAACTAACGAGCATACAGAAGACACATCTAGTCCTTTAATTAACTTGTTCTCATTATTCTTCATTTAATTATTCTTGAATGTTTAACCTATAAAAGGTTCTAAACTTTGAATATGGAATCAGTTCTTATGTTTGCACATACTTACTTAAGTGCATAGAAATCTGTTTAGTTAAGGGAAACCTGAAATCTAATTCCCTAACTACTATAATAACTTGTAGATTAAGTTCCATCTCTCAATAAAATACCTATCCTCATCCTAAATTAATCCTTGAAAGTTCATAAATATTTCTGCCCCAAAGCATCTCAAAGATCATAGCATGGTACAGTTGTTTGAAAAAGAAATGCCATTCTGGGCAGTTTCGCTCTGCGACCCCCAGTCTTCGCTCTGCGAAGTCCTGCGTCTGAACCTTCAGACTCTGAAGTTCAGAGTCTGAACCTTCAGAACCTGGTAATCCTGAGTCTGAAGCTTCGCAGAGCGTCTGAAAACTTCGCTCTGCGAACTCAGCTTCTGATCACTTCGCAGAACGAAGGTCTAGGCGATGGCTAGGCAGTGGCTAAGCTCTGCTACTTCGTTTTGCGACCCTGGCGTCGCTCTGCGACTTTAGCAGAACACAGAATTTTCTGGAAACATGTTTTTAGTTTTAAAACTTGATACCCACTGCCCAGTGATCTTTGAAAGCATGTCAGGGACTCATTTTAAGACTCTAAAACGTACTGTACACAAGGAATCAGCAGGATCAAGGATATAATTAAAATAGGGACAAACTAACCCTTAATTCCTAGTAACTTATAAATTCAGTTATGATTCTCACTCATAGTGGGTTCTAAAACCCTGTGGAGCTCACCTTAAACTTGATTGGTGCTTGCTAAGCTTTAACTTCAAAACCCTAGCTTCAATCTTACACTTCTCTTGATTCTTCCTTGTTTTCCTTTTAATTTTCCTCCTCTTCTAAATCTTCCAAAAATTAAGCTTGCTAGCCAAGACTCCTCAAGACTTGATGAATTTTAGGTGGATGGTGGTGAGGAAAGATGATGGCCGAAATTCCTAGAGAGAGGGAGGGGAAATTCTGGTTTGTAGAGAGAGAATGGAAGGAGGGATTATGAGAAAATATCTTGTTTTCCTTATTTAAAATTCCTTTCTTCCATAATTACAAGTTTGCCATTGCTTTCATTTTAATCCTCTATTACTGATAACAGTTACATCTAAGCGGGATATTACATATCTTCTCTTGTTGGATGCTCTAAGACAGTGTTCCTACCTATTAGAATCTCTTAATAAATTGGGCCATCATTGATATTAGTTGTCATACCCCATTTTTGACCCGTGTTCATTTCGTTTCGCTCGTTTTTTTTTTAAGACAGAAATTTTCGTCGTTTCAGACGAAATTTCGGCAGGGAGGTATTTTAAAATACCTCATTTTTGTTCCGAAGGCAACCTTTTTTTATTTTTGTTTTATTATTTCTATTATTTACTTTTTCAGTTTTTTTCCTTTTTAAATTTTTTTTTTATTAAGTGTTTTTCTTTTTATTTTTCGTTTTTTATTATTATTATTTTTTTTATTTTTATTAGTTTCATTGTTTCTTCTTAGTTTTTATTTATTTTTCAGTTTTTATTTATTATTTTAGTTATTTTGGTCCAGACCCAGGAGGGGTATTTTTGTCCTTTTTGTCCAGTCATTTTTACTATAAATAGTACCATTAATGGTACTGTTCAGGGCAGAATTTACCAGTCAGAAAGTACACCAATAACCAGTCAAAAACGTGTCAGAACACAGTCAGTGAACCACCACACCAAAAACCTTCCGGCCACCGTCAACCACCAACACCGGTCAACTTCCGGCAACCAAAAAAAAAACAACTAAAAATTCCTCTCTTCTTTTCCTTCGGCCAGGCTTTCACCAATATCACAAACAATCCAAATAACCCAAATCACAAACAGATTCGGCCAGGCTCTTGATTCCGAACCGCAAAACAACAACAGCGAACCATCACTTACAACAGATCCAAAACCGAGTACAAATTCAACACCAAATACCGAACCCAAAGTGAATCCTAGAACACGATTTACATAACAGCCGAACCAGAAGGTAGTTTTTTAACAGAACTTCAAACTTAGATCTAGGGATTTTGGGTGAGATTTTCGAAAATCTAAGTCCGGATTCATAACGAGAACAAAAATGGATTTCTAAAAACGTAAAAATTTTTTGAAAAGGAGAATTTTTTTTCTCCGGCGCGGTGGTGCCGCCGGCGACCACCGCGCCGGAAAGAGGAACCTGGGCGCATGAAAAAGAGAGAAGGGAGAGAGTTTTTGACTTTCTGAAAGAAAGAGAGAGAAAGAAGAAGTGTTTATGATTTTTTTTATGTGTTTTTTCTTTTTATACTAAGTTGCCTTGGCCTATGTTACTATGCGCGCGTATCTCTGCGTCCTCATGGACCATCAGGTTTGCACCGTTAGATCCAAGATCTGACGGCCATTATTATTACCTGTTTTGATCAAGCGCTTTTCTTCTTTAGCTTTTCTGTGTTCTTCTCTCTCTATGACCTTCAGATTTAAATCTAATGGCTAGAACGGTGTCTTCTCATGATTAAATCTGGACGCTCTGTTCAATCAGACGGTCCAGATTTAATCTGTTTGGGCCCTTTTCCTTTCCTTTTTTCTCTACTCAATTGCTTTCTGCACCTCCCCTTTTAATTCTGCACCCCTCTTCTTCTTCTCTATTCTTTTTTTATTTTTGTTTCTTTTTCTTGCACTTTTATTTTTATTTTTTTTTTTATTATATTTTTTTTTATGCACTTTATTTATTGTCTTTAATTTTCAGTACCCATGCATTTTTTTTTATTTTCATTTCTTTTATTTTGCACCATATTTATTTTATGTCTTGCATTTTATTTTCTTTTTATTTTATGCATCATATTTATTTTATTGTCTTGCATTTTTTATTTTCTTTATTTAATTTCCAGCACCATATTTAATTTTATGTCTTGCATTTTTATTTTCCTTTTTTTAATTTCCAGCACCATATTTACTTTATGTCTTGCATTTTATTTTTTTATTTTATGCATCATATTTATTTTATTGTCTTGCATTTTTATTTTCTTTTAGCATCATATTTATTTTATTGTCTTGCATTTTTATTTTCTTTTAGCATCATATTTATTTTATTGTCTTGCATTTTTATTTTCTTTTAGCATCATATTTATTTTATGTCTTGCATTTTTTTTATTTTCTTTTATTTTATTTTCAGCATCATATTTATTTTATGTATCGCATTTTTATTTTCTTTATTTATTTTACGCACCATATTTATTTATTGTTTTGCATTTCATGCATTTTTTATTTCCTTTTAGCATATTTACTTTAATGCAATTTTATTATTTTTGTCATTTATTTTATTGCTATTAGAATGTAACTAGGTCCAATGTAAAAATAATAAATGAGAATATGCACCGACACCACATTTATTTCTTTTATGCTTTATGTCGAGGACGATAATGTAATTTGGACCGTATCCGAGGAAAAGGACCCTCACTTGATCCAACGTCATTTTGAGGGATCCGACGCGTCAGACCTTTCTCAGCTTAACTTAGTCTCTGGACCTTAGGACTTAATCAAAATTTTCAAAAAAAGTCAAAAAAGTCAAAATCCAAAAACATTTTATAATCAAAATCTTCAAAAAAAAAAAAATCAATCTTTTCTTTTCTTTTCTTTTAATCAACCTTTAATCAATCAAAACTTGTTTTCTTCAATTAAAATCAATCAACTCACTTCCTTTTATTTTTTTCATGCCTTTACGGCCTCTTATCTTTCTCAAAACTTTTTTTCAAAACTTTAAAATCAATCAAAACCAATCACTCGGCGTTTTACCCCGAACTACGTGATTTTGATCCCGCTCGGGTACGTAGGCAAAAGACTTTGTCTTTCCAAATCAATAAAAATAACAAAAACATTTTTCTTTCCTTTTTACTTTCATCACTTTAGTCTTTTACACTTTAGCATTTATTTTACAAACAAATAATCAATTTAGCATAAAGATAAAAAATAAGCAAGAGGTTCCTATAGAGTACTATAGACGTTTAGGGTGCTAATACCTTCCCTTTACGTAACCAACCCCCGGACCTTTGATCTCTAAAAAAATAGGGTTTTCGAACTTTCTCCCTTTTCCTCGGAAAAATAAAAGATCGGTGGTGAACTTAAAATTGCGAGTCAACGCTAATCAATAGCTTGATATCCAAAAATCACCGCGACAGAAAAATGGCGACTTCACTGGGGACAACGATCCTAAGTGGGTTAAACCTATCTTGCTTTTCTTTATCTTTATGCTTTATTATTATTTGTAACTGTAAATACGTGCTTAAATGTTTATCTTTTTTTTACGTGAGTGGTGAGATAAGTCCTACACCCGGACTTGAGGGAAACATAAGATAGGATGGTGGTATAATCATAGTGGCTTTCCGAGAGTGAGTTTCGGATGTGGCACATGTGATAACCCCGCTCAATGGAGGGATCTTGGAAGTATTATTATGTTGGCATGAGTAGTCGTGTTCGGCATTGATATTTTCAAGTGACCTATGAAGTTGAGGACCTTTAGTTACCTTTAACCCATCTTGGCCTTTTAGGACGTAGTGCGGTGGCTAATCAAGAGTAGTCTTGAATTGGTTGATACGCGATACTACACTCAAACGAGACTTTCCTACGGACGTTGTTGGACCGGGAGTCAGTCCCGTAACCCGACAATATTCGGAAGTGGTCAATGACTTTGGGAACTTGGTAGAACCCGTGATACAGTTACATATGAAACCATAGTCCTTACCAAATGGCGTGTTTACCCTTGACTCCAACATTTTGGACCTAACCTCACCATGTTTTCTCCGTACTGTGGCATAATCATGCATACATGCATCCATGCATAAACTCTTTTCTTTTTCATCCAAATTATCAAAGGACTTAGACAAGTTTTGTCGTAAACATCGTAGGAATGAACCTCACAAAGAGAAACACTCAGAAATACAATTTCAAAAACCCAGATATGACAAGCTTAAGGAAGCTAGGATCTTTAGTGACTAGTTCAGAGGATTTTCTCGAACTCGTTATTGGAGATCATTCGGTATCCTCAAGTTTGAAATATCGGGACTTTTTCAAGATTTCTACTGATGAATTTCTGAACATATCCCTTGGCTTTGTTCCTAAAAAGGGGATTGAATATTTTAAGCGAAACGTTCAAAACTATGGTGTTTACAATTACTTCGACAAGTCCTTCGATAACAAAACTTTCTCTTTTTGCATAAGCATAACCATGCATCATCTTGCATTCATAGTTTCCCAAATTGAGTCTCACACTGTGTTCACTACTTCCAAGGTTAGTCAGTCGCCGTCCAAAGAAAGTGGCCCGACGAATTCTCCGCAAACCAACGCGCATTTACAATACCAGGGCTAATCGAAAAAGGATGGATCTCGTGGAACAAGAAAATCAGAACCTCAGGGAGGAAGTTGCCAGTTTACGAGAAGGAATGGACAGATTAACGGCCATGATGAATGCTCTGTTGGCTTCCCAAGCCCAGACGTCAATTCCTCAGTCTGCTGTCACTACTCTTGAGCAGCCAATCTTATTTGCTTTACCAACTTCTACCATACTTACTCCATCGCCCGGCACGTCTAGAGCTTACCCATGGGGATGTCATTTCTATCAGATGAAGGTTTTCGTCCCACCTCTTTTGGAACCCCAACTCCGGCTATCCAGAAATCAGCTCCAGCCCCAACAAAGGCCTCAGCAACAGTATCGACAACAGCCTCGACAACAAAATCGGGTTCAGCGGACTTCCCATTTTGATCCAATCCCCATGGCATATGCAGAGTTGCTCCCTGTTTTGCTTGATAAAAATCTTGTTCAAACTAGGGCACCTCCTAAGGTACCTGAAAGGTTGCCACAGGGGTATAAACCCGATCTCTCTTGTGCTTTCCATCAAGGGGCACCCGGTCATGACGTTGAGCATTGTTATGCTTTGAAAGCCGAAGTCCAGAAGTTGATCCAGGCCAACATCCTATCCTTCAAAGGGTCGAGTCCCGATGTGCAAGCTAATCTACTACCTGGCCATGGGACCCCATCTGTTAATTTGGTGCAAGATTGCTCAGAAGCTCACCCTGGTGAAGAAGGTGGCAGTGAACTTTGTAACACATGGCAGAGGTTACTGCAATTGGATCGTTGTTGACATTCCCTCAGCTACTCATAGGTCCAAGTAATGTGTTTTGTTGTCTTGTCTTTTCAAAAAAAAATCCTTTCGTTCCGCCCGAGACGAAAGTGAACTTGTGTAGGGCTTTTTGTTTCATGCATTTCCATCATCAAATGAGAAGTCGTTTTTGTTCCTGACTATGTTTTTTATTATTCTCAGCTTTTTCTGGAAAATGGTAACACAAAAAACCCAAAAATATTTCATTTTTACTTTTATTTCCAATCAATTTCAAAAAAAAAGTCTGCATTGTTCACTCATTTTCTAAAATCAATCATCGATCATATGTAGACTGAACATCAATAAACCCGTTGAACATTGTAACCCTATGCTCTCTCCCGACTTTGAGTTCCTTGTTTACGAAGCTGAAGAAGAGGAGGATGAAGGGATTCTCGAAAAGATCTCTCTGATACTAGAATATGAAAAAGAACATCATTCAGTCTCATGAAGAAGCACTGAAAGTGATAAACTTGGGTTCCGAGGGACTGCTGCTACGGTATTCCTGATAAAATCCCAGATGAATGGTGCCATCTAAGCTGCATAAAAAAACAAACAAAAAAACAATAGCAAAAGCAAAAAAATCAAAAGCAAAAAAAAAAAATCAAAAGCAAAAATCAAACAAAAAAGATCAAAAGCAAAAAAAAACAAAAGCAAAAAAACAAAGAAAAAAATATATCAAAAGATGGTGCAGCAGATGGTAACCATCTACAAGGACTTACATGAGATGTTACCGTATGCTTTACATGGACATCGTACTTCAGTGCGTACCTCAACAGGGGCAACCCCCTCTTCTTTAGTGTATGGCATGGAAGCAGTACTCCCTGTGGAGATTGAGATTCCATCAATGAGAGTTTTAATGGAACCCAAGTTATCAGAGGTTGAATGATGTCAAAATAAATATGATCAGTTGAACTTGCTTGAAAAGAAACGCATGAAGGCCTTGTGCCATGAGCAGTTATATCAAAAGAGGATGAAACAAGCTTTTGACAAGAAGGTTCGTCCTCGTGTGTTTCAAAAAGGAGACCTCGTGCTCGAGAAGGTCCTATCTTTTCCACCAGATTCCAGGGGCAAGTGGACGCCTAACTATGAAGGTCCATATGTCGTCAAGAGAGCTTTCTTCAGTGGCGCTTTGACTCTTACGACTATGGATGGTGATGAGCTCCCTCGTCCTGTGAACGCTGATGCAGTCAAGAAATACTTTGTCTAAAAAAATAAAAGAACAACTCGATAAGTCGAAAACCCGAAAGGGCGGCTTAGGCAAAAATGAGCGTCTCGGTGGATCGAAAACCCGAAAGGGCGGTCCAGGCAAAAATTAGAGACATAAAACAGAAAATAATCATCCTGATAGGTCGAAAACCCGAAAGGGCGATCTATGCAAAAGTTAAGGATCAAAAGACAAAGTAACTGCATTGGTCTGATCTCTACTCACTTGGGGCACATTAAATGTCAAAGAGACTCTGAATCTGAAGCACCTAAACAGTGAAATTCAAAGTCGTCAGGGAGAATAGCGGTTATTGTGTTCAATGTACCTTCCCCTTATATTTACCATTTTCCAAACTTTACAAGATCTGTGGAGCCATGCCATTGGCGGGTCACCACTCTTTTAAATAAATTTGAGCCTATTGCCTTTCATTTGGAATCCTCATTTATTCAGTTTATAAAAACTTCTTCTATTTTTTGATGATAGTGTTTGAAACAAAATATTTTTCAAAATCATAAATATTTTTCGTGTCTTTTTGAAAAGCACAAACAACAAACACATTTTCTCTGAACTCATGAATAAGTGAAGGGTACGTCAACAACTATCCTGAGAACGGATAAACTTTGCAGGCTGAACATGGTCAATTGCTAAAAAAAATATATACAAAAAAAAAAGAACAAAAAAGAAATATATATATGAAAAAAGAGAAAAAGAAAAAGAGAAAAAACAGCTCGGTAAGTCGAAAACCCGAAAGGGCGGCTTAGGCAAAAATGAGCGTCCCGGTGGATCGAAAACCCGAAAGGGCGGTCCAGGCAAAAATTAGGGGCAAACAAAAGAATATTTTCCCGGTGGATTGAAAACCCGAAAGGGCGGTCCAGGCAAAAATTAGGGATTCAAAAAAAAACAAAAGATAAGCATGATCATAGAAGCACAAGTTCTTCTACCAGGTTTTTGGATTAGCACGCTCTTCCCAGGAAGTGTTTATTCCCCATCAGCCGCTGCCTATGTCGGGCTTTACTCTGTCATTGTTTTGATATGCCCCCAGTGGCATCATCCCCATTGAAGATTGCCGAGTGTTCGCGATGCGACGTCGGGTCACTTTCCATTTTATTCGTCCAATCTTGTCTCATCAAGTCAATCCTACATGCAATCATACAAGTTTATCAGTCATACAGTCATACAAGTCAATCATCCATACAGCCATACAAGTCGTGTCTTCATTCATGCATTCATACATTCATGCATATACACATTCATGCATATACAATAAAGACAATATCATGCATACATGGCTGCATTAACCATCATGAGTCTTGCTTCAATTATCTTTTCATTTCAATCAATCATGAATAATTTGTAACCGTCTTCCCCAGGAAGTGATTACTCCCCATCAATTGTTGCATATGGCGGGCATTACCCCGTGAATGGTTTGATATGTCTCCAATGGCATCATCCCCAATAAAGATTGCCGAGTGTTTGTACTGCGTCGTCGGTCCACTCCCCATCTTATCCAATCTCGTCTCATCAAATTTATCAATTACACTATCACACAAATTAATCCTTCGTATAGTCATACAGTCACATAAATCATACATGCATTCATACATTCATGCATATACACATTCATGCATACAAACAACATCATGGTTGCGTTAACCACCCTGAATATCTTTCCATATCAATTAATCATGAATAATTTGTAACCCTCTCTTTCCCCAAATGTCATCCCCAATATTTCATCCTGAGATATCATCCTCTTTTCGCCAAGTGGCAGTTCCTTATCGAACGGCTTGTGCATTGTCTTATCCAGTCTTTTGTCGTCAGTGGCAAGTTCGGCAACAATCCGAACAGCTGACATTTATCTTTCATCCTGCTTTTAAATTTCATCCAGCTTTTAAATTTCATCCTGCTTTTAAATTTCATCCAGCTTTTAAATTTCATCCAGCATTTAAATTTCATCCAGCTTTTATATTTCATCCAGCATTTAAATTTCATCATGCTTTTATATTTCATCCAGCTTTTATATTTCATCCAGCATTTAAATTTCATCCTGCTTTTAAATTTCATCCTGCTTTTAAATTTCATCCAGCATTTAAATTTCATCCTGCTTTTAAATTTCATCCTGCTTTTAAATTTCATCCTGCATTTAAATTTCATCCTGCATTTAAATTTCATCCTGCTTTTAAATTTCCTGCATTTAAATTTCATCCTGCATTTAAATTTCATCCAGCATTTAAATTTCATCCTGCTTTTAAATTTCATCCAGCTTCTAAATTTCATCCAGCATTTACCTTTGTTTCTTGTCGTCAGTTGACTCGTTCGGCAATAACCCGAACAGCTGGCATTTTATCCTTTTTGTTTCCTGTCGTCAGTTGACTCGTTCGGCAATAACCCGAACAGCTGGCATTCTATCCTTTTTGTTCCCTGTCGTCAGTTGACTCGTTCGGCAATAACCCGAACAGCTGGCATTTATCCTTTTTGCTCTCTGTCGTCAGTTGACTCGTTCGGCAATAACCCGAACAGCTGGCATTATCCTTTTTTGTTCCCTGTCGTCAGTTGACTCGTTCGGCAATAACCCGAACAGCTGGCATTTATCCTTTTTGTTCCCTGTCGTCAGTTGACTCGTTCGGCAATAACCCGAACAGCTGGCATTATCCTTTTTTGTTCCCTGTCGTCAGTTGACTCGTTCGGCAATAACCCGAACAACTGACATTTATCCCCAGTGAAACCATGTGATCCCCCAGTGGAGTCAAACCCCGTTTCTTTTAACGGACTCGGGTATCCTTTTGTTTTGTTATCCCCAGTTGAGTCAGCTTTGTCGTCTTGCATTCATACTTGCATCGCAAGCATTCATAACTTTACATGCATAACATTGCATTCACAACAGTTTGCATTTGAAACTGGTCAAAAATGGTGTACTCTGTATTTAAGTCTCTTCGACCCGTCGATCTAAAAACTTCGCTTTTAAATCTCCGTAACGAAGAAACTTAAATAGGGGCATCTGTTATACCCCATTTTTGACCCGTGTTCATTTCGTTTCGCTCGTTTTTTTTTTAAGACAGAAATTTTCGTCGTTTCAGACGAAATTTCGGCAGGGAGGTATTTTAAAATACCTCATTTTTGTTCCGAAGGCAACCTTTTTTTATTTTTGTTTTATTATTTCTATTATTTACTTTTTCAGTTTTTTTCCTTTTTAAATTTTTTTTTATTAAGTGTTTTTTTTTTTATTTTTCGTTTTTTATTATTATTATTTTTTTTATTTTTATTAGTTTCATTGTTTCTTCTTAGTTTTTATTTATTTTTCAGTTTTTATTTATTATTTTAGTTATTTTGGTCCAGACCCAGGAGGGGTATTTTTGTCCTTTTTGTCCAGTCATTTTTACTATAAATAGTACCATTAATGGTACTGTTCAGGGCAGAATTTACCAGTCAGAAAGTACACCAATAACCAGTCAAAAACGTGTCAGAACACAGTCAGTGAACCACCACACCAAAAACCTTCCGGCCACCGTCAACCACCAACACCGGTCAACTTCCGGCAACCAAAAAAAAAAACAACTAAAAATTCCTCTCTTCTTTTCCTTCGGCCAGGCTTTCACCAATATCACAAACAATCCAAATAACCCAAATCACAAACAGATTCGGCCAGGCTCTTGATTCCGAACCGCAAAACAACAACAGCGAACCATCACTTACAACAGATCCAAAACCGAGTACAAATTCAACACCAAATACCGAACCCAAAGCGAATCCTAGAACACGATTTACATAACAGCCGAACCAGAAGGTAGTTTTTTAACAGAACTTCAAACTTAGATCTAGGGATTTTGGGTGAGATTTTCGAAAATCTAAGTCCGGATTCATAACGAGAACAAAAATGGATTTCTAAAAACGTAAAAAAATTTTGAAAAGGAGAATTTTTTTTCTCCGGCGCGGTGGTGCCGCCGGCGACCACCGCGCCGGAAAGAGGAACCTGGGCGCATGAAAAAGAGAGAAGGGAGAGAGTTTTTGACTTTCTGAAAGAAAGAGAGAGAAAGAAGAAGTGTTTATGATTTTTTTTATGTGTTTTTTCTTTTTATACTAAGTTGCCTTGGCCTATGTTACTATGCGCGCGTATCTCTGCGTCCTCATGGACCATCAGGTTTGCACCGTTAGATCCAAGATCTGACGGCCATTATTATTACCTGTTTTGATCAAGCGCTTTTCTTCTTTAGCTTTTCTGTGTTCTTCTCTCTCTATGACCTTCAGATTTAAATCTAATGGCTAGAACGGTGTCTTCTCATGATTAAATCTGGACGCTCTGTTCAATCAGACGGTCCAGATTTAATCTGTTTGGGCCCTTTTCCTTTCCTTTTTTCTCTACTCAATTGCTTTCTGCACCTCCCCTTTTAATTCTGCACCCCTCTTCTTCTTCTCTATTCTTTTTTTATTTTTGTTTCTTTTTCTTGCACTTTTATTTTTATTTTTTTTTATTATATTTTTTTTTATGCACTTTATTTATTGTCTTTAATTTTCAGTACCCATGCATTTTTTTTTATTTTCATTTCTTTTATTTTGCACCATATTTATTTTATGTCTTGCATTTTATTTTCTTTTTATTTTATGCATCATATTTATTTTATTGTCTTGCATTTTTTATTTTCTTTATTTAATTTCCAGCACCATATTTAATTTTATGTCTTGCATTTTTATTTTCCTTTTTTTAATTTCCAGCACCATATTTACTTTATGTCTTGCATTTTATTTTTTTATTTTATGCATCATATTTATTTTATTGTCTTGCATTTTTATTTTCTTTTAGCATCATATTTATTTTATTGTCTTGCATTTTTATTTTCTTTTAGCATCATATTTATTTTATTGTCTTGCATTTTTATTTTCTTTTAGCATCATATTTATTTTATGTCTTGCATTTTTTTTATTTTCTTTTATTTTATTTTCAGCATCATATTTATTTTATGTATCGCATTTTTATTTTCTTTATTTATTTTACGCACCATATTTATTTATTGTTTTGCATTTCATGCATTTTTTATTTCCTTTTAGCATATTTACTTTAATGCAATTTTATTATTTTTGTCATTTATTTTATTGCTATTAGAATGTAACTAGGTCCAATGTAAAAATAATAAATGAGAATATGCACCGACACTGTAGTACCCTAATTTTGTCCTAAGCATTTTAAAACAAAAAAATCAAAAAAAAAATCAAAGAGGGGAAAAAGTCAAAAGTCAACAAAAGTCAACAGAAAAGTCAACATTTTAAAAATGCTGACTTCGCACTGCGAAGCTCCCTTCGCACTGCGAAGTCTGCGATTTTTCTGCAGATTTTTGGTTTCTTTGATTTAATTCCAGAATTTGTTGCATATCATTTCCATAATTATTTTAAGTAGCATTCATGGCTAATTGGGCCAAGCAAAACCAGGATTGAAGGACTTGCCATTAATGCCAAGGTTGGAAGCTTTTTCTTCCAACCTAGCATGTGACAAGCAAGTGGGCTTGCCCTTGGGCAGCTCTAGTCCCTCCCATGTGACCTGCTAACCACCACAAGGTTGCCAGCCACCTGCTTGAGGACTTTCCTCCTGCTTGCTTCCCCAGAAACCAGTCAAACCAGCTGGATTTCTCACTTGAAAAGCCATGAGTGCCTACTCTGTTTTGCAGCAGCTTTTCACCCCCTCACACCAGCCATAAGTAGCCTTTTTCATCCCTCAATCTCTGCACATTACAGTGCACGTTTTCATTGACCAACCATTGAGATTGCAAGGATTGATCCCCAAGCATTAGCCAATTGCAATTCAGCTTTGTTCTTCATCATTACCTTCTAGAATTGGTTGAATTTGTGGCTGAAATCAGGCTGAGTCTTGCCCCTTGGTACAAGGCAAGGTTGCCTCTATCCATTAGCATTTAATGCAAAAGGATCCAGCTTGATCTTAGCCACAAAATCAGCTGAATTTTAGGATTTAGTAATGATGAAAAAGATTTGGTTTTGGCCTATAAATAGAAGGCAATGCCCAAGGGTTCAAACACAATTAACAACAGCATTTCAAGAGCAGAAACTCTACTCATTTCAGCTTACAAACCTCCACAAACAACCAGAAAAATCAATCCAACACAAAGCTTTACAAAAGTTCAAGTTTATCACCAATATCAAAAACCTTTGTGAAAGCCTTCAACCAAATCAAATCAAGTGCAGCTGGAGCTTTGCTGAGGAGTTCTGTAAGTTTCTAAGGCTTTATCTTGCATTTACAATTGTGTTTGCATAGCTATTTTTGGTTCAAAACCATTTGGTTCTAAAAAACCCCTTTTGAATTTCAAAGAAATCCCAAGGTTTTCAAAACATCAAAACTGGTTTGTCCAGCCTTTTTCACCCCAAAAACTCAAAGCTTTTCACTCACCTAAAAGGTCCTGAGTGTGTTCAGAAGTTGTTTCTGAACAAAAGTTCAGAAACAGCTTCTGAACTCAAAATTTCGCATGCTTCGCAGTGCGAAGTCATGGTCGCAGTGCGACCATGACAGAACTCAGAATCTGAGTTTTTGTGTCAAAATGACCAATTTTTGAGGTTCTAGCCCCAGAGCTCAGAACCTAAGAGTTTTTAAACCCATGTTTTTCAAACCATAACAAGGATTTTGCATAATTTTGGCAAAATCACAAGTTCGTATAACCATTATGTGGATAACTTGCAAAACAAGTTATCTTCCCAAACTTTCAAACAAGCATGAACAAACAAGTTATGTTCATCATTCCAATCAAAACTTGAACAATAAATATTGTTCATGATTTTCAAAACTCAAGCAATGAACATACACCAAATTTGTTCGCTTTTCAAAATCGTTCGCAAAACGAGCCGAACTTGTGCGTTTTCTAGCAAAATTTGCTAAACCTTCCCATTTTGGGTTTTCAAACCAAATGTTTTGACATACCTTGGGATTTCTAAAGGATTCAGCCCAAAAAACATGAATGAAAAAGGGATGGTGTGACGTATGTCTCTCCATCGCCCCGATTGCGCGAATGCGTGACGTATGTCTCGACGTTCGGACAATCGTCATTCCATTTTCAATATGCACAACCCTAACCAAACCAAAACTTGGCCCCTTGTGGTCAATCCAAACCTTTTGGTCCCCCGTGGCCATTAGACTCACCCCTCGACTCTTCGGAGTCCACTCGGTCAATGATTGACTCGTATCAGTCCATTGCACCTCTCTTGGTCCCATAGCGACCAATTAACCCTTTACCCTAACGGACGTACTTTTTAAATTCTAATGCGATTCACGAACAAACGCTTAATAAGTCTCCAAGCGCGAGCATACAAGCTACGTTTTAATCGCAAGAATTCGGTTAAAACATCGTCCATTTAAAATCAACCAACACATGTACGTTTTTCTACCAAAGAACTACGTACGCTTTGAATTCTCCGACTACCGGGAGATACGTAGGAGCAAGATCGACATCTTGTCAAGCGCAATAATAAAAACTTTTTTTGTTCGTTTGTTTTTATCTCTTTCCCCCCTTTTATTATATTTTTAACATAAATGAACATGCGCGCAATATTAAAAAAACAATTCAAGCTTTAACCAAATAGAAGGTTCCCGTTGAGTACAACGGACGTGAGGGGTGCTAATACCTTCCCCTTGCGTAATCGACTCCCGAACCCGACAATGGTTGCGATGACCAAATTCTTATCCTCATCGTCAAAGGGTTTTATTATCGTTTCCCTTTAAACAAAAAAAACTTAAGGGTTTATCAACGTTCCCTTTACACAAAAACTTTGGTGGCGGCTTCACAAAGGCCCTCCGAGCGTTTGCGAACGACCTCGGAGGATTTGCGCGTCTTTTTCCCGAGGAAAAAACGAGGTGCGCACAGACACCACATTTATTTCTTTTATGCTTTATGTCGAGGACGATAATGTAATTTGGACCGTATCCGAGGAAAAGGACCCTCACTTGATCCAACGTCATTTTGAGGGATCCGACGCGTCAGACCTTTCTCAGCTTAACTTAGTCTCTGGACCTTAGGACTTAATCAAAATTTTCAAAAAAAGTCAAAAAAGTCAAAATCCAAAAACATTTTATAATCAAAATCTTCAAAAAAAAAAATCAATCTTTTCTTTTCTTTTCTTTTAATCAACCTTTAATCAATCAAAACTTGTTTTCTTCAATTAAAATCAATCAACTCACTTCCTTTTATTTTTTTCATGCCTTTACGGCCTCTTATCTTTCTCAAAACTTTTTTTCAAAACTTTAAAATCAATCAAAACCAATCACTCGGCGTTTTACCCCGAACTACGTGATTTTGATCCCGCTCGGGTACGTAGGCAAAAGACTTTGTCTTTCCAAATCAATAAAAATAACAAAAACATTTTTCTTTCCTTTTTACTTTCATCACTTTAGTCTTTTACACTTTAGCATTTATTTTACAAACAAATAATCAATTTAGCATAAAGATAAAAAATAAGCAAGAGGTTCCTATAGAGTACTATAGACGTTTAGGGTGCTAATACCTTCCCTTTGCGTAACCAACCCCCGGACCTTTGATCTCTAAAAAAATAGGGTTTTCGAACTTTCTCCCTTTTCCTCGGAAAAATAAAAGATCGGTGGTGAACTTAAAATTGCGAGTCAACGCTAATCAATAGCTTGATATCCAAAAATCACCGCGACATTAGTGGTATATTATGTGTGTTTTGTGAGAATCCAGTCAAATCTGATAGCCATTTATTTGTCACATATGTGTCTTTGCTTACCATGTGTGGTATAATGTTTGTAGGTGGTTTGGTTGGGAGTTGGCTAGGCGAAGAATGGAGATAGGGACAGTGACCATGTTAGTTGACAGGGACATGGAGCAGAAAGTAATCCTCTCCCGCCTTAAACGGTTGATATCTCAATGAAGGAGTATAGATGAATACGATTATGTCATTTAGAAATTGTCTTATTTTGGATTATATATATATATATGGGATTTGCTAATATACACCCACTAGTTTTTATGTGGGAGTATTTTAGCAACATGCATCTTTAGGTGTATTTAGCCACTTTTTAGTTATCACTTGCTAAAATACTCCTTCTAAAAAATAAGTGGGTGTATTCTAGCAAATGCCTATAGGAGTTGCTAACATACACCCACTTATTTTTTAGAAGGTGTGTTATAGCAACATACACCTCAAGGTGTATTTATCAACTTTTTAGTTATAACTTGCTAAAATACTCCCACATAAAAACTAGTGGGTGTATATTAGCAAATCCCTATATATATATATATATATATATATGGTAGCCTGATGAAAGGTTTTTCCTCACATTATAATTTCCTATCTACACGTGAGTATATTAGGTATCGTCTCCACAGGGATTTACGTGATATCTTAAACCATTCAACATCGATTATCATTTGAAGTTAGGGTTTCAAATTTTGTTTACTAAAACCTAATCGACTTTCAAAATATAAATAAATGCTACGAGTAATAGGGCATAAAAGTGTCGGTATCAAAGTCATAAATCAAGCATCGATAATGTTCTAATGATCATGATAAAAGGATTCTAGTTTTAATCTCTTTTTAATGATATTATCATACATCACTCGACAACATTATTCGTGTCCAAATAAAGTTGTGAGATCGATTGTATCGTTTAATGGACGATTTCCCAATCTATTAAACGATCCAAAAGCATTAAGTATTGATGTTTTAAGTGATTATCAAAACATAGTTCCATGTCTAGAACACTTGTTTTAATAGAAAAGTATTCTAACCCTAGATTTAAATGTATTTGTCAATAACATTAAACCAAACATATGATTGAATAACAAGAATAAGTTTCAATATATTATAAAACTCTAGAATCAAATATTTCCATGATCAAATAGATTACATCTAGCTTGATTCATTACCTCTAATCCCAACAAAGGATGTTTAGTTGATCATTCTCATGTCAACAATACAAAAGCTGGAAGAAAGATGAAGATCAATGCTAGTTTTGATTTCTCAAAAACCCTTGAATGATCTAAACTTGATTCCTTGTTTGTCCTTTGAAGTGCCCTTCTTTTAGCCCTATTCTCTGGTAATAAACTCTAAAATTCGTTCTTAATGAAAGCTTAACAATAATAGTATATCTAACCTAAAAGCTGAAAGAAAGCTTATATACAAAAGCTGATAAATGAAATATCGCTCAGCGAAATAACTTTCGCTCAGCGAAGTTAACAAACTGGCCAATGGCATTTTGCCACGTCTTCTACAGCATTAAACCGCCTTGATGATTTCGCTGGGCGACCAAGATTTCGCTGGGCGAAATCAAACTTCCCCTGTTCCTAAAAATCCCTGCCTGACTTCGCCAACTTCTCGCCAAGGGATCGCTGGGCGAACGTATACTTTGAAAACTCCTAAAAATCCCTGCCTGACTTCGCCAACTGCTCGCCATGAGATCGCTGGGGGAAAGTCTTCATTCTTCTCTTGATGAATTCTTGATATTTTCAAGTCCTGGCTTGCTTTTTCCTACACAAATGGGGAAGAATAAGGTATACAAAGAATAATTGGCATTTATTCATAAATTCCATGCTTTTCCTAAGATAACTTGCACAACAAGTAACTAAAAAGCCTTATAAAAGACATGGATTTCATCATTTCTTGCCACTTATCAAATACTCCCCAACTTAGTTCTTTGTTTGTCCTCAAACAAAAGATTCAAAATAATTGGAAAAAGCAAGGCTTTGGACAAAGTTAAGCATGAAGCAAAAATTCAATGATGGAAGAAAAGATTTTTCAGATGAATGATTCAATTGTGACAGCGCGAGCAACAGTAAAGTTTCTCATTCAACTAAATATATACCATGAATGTGACATAGTCCTAAGCACAAAGTTCATATCACATAATTCTTGGCAAACAAAATATTTAAATTTGAACCACACCTAACACACTTCTTTAAAGTAGATGAACAAATTGAAATCAATTGTGAGGGTATTGAACACTCATCCGGCAAGTATGCTAACATTCCGATCAAATTATGCGTCCATCTAATTATCATTTCTAAAAGCACAAAAGCATCAATCACAAGGTCTTTAAGGGTTGTAATTTGGCTTGGTTACAAAAGAATTGTCATATGTGGGAAATTGAATCCAAAAGGCCAAGCAAGAGGAACATTCTTTCTAATTACACACTTCCTCCTTATTCAAACACAACTCTTGGTGATTTACAAATATTTTTTCTTTGATCTTGACAACTTTTTGATTTATTGATTTTTTTCTTTCTCTTTTCTTTTTCTTGGTTTGCTTTTCTTTCTTTTTTTTTTCTTTTCTTTTTCTTTTTCCTTCTCTTTTTCTTGTTGTCAAGATCAATTACAAAGTTTCACCATTACTTGACATACACAACCTCCCTTTTCTTCCCAACTTAGTTCAAGATGATACCCTAATTGAATGTTCCTTTTTCTTTTTGGCAAAGGACAAATAATCATGATGGTTTAAGGGTTCACAATGAAAGTAATATATCAGAATTCAATGATGATTTAACTATGAACTGGATTTTTTTACAAACTCCGGCAATTTCAATAAGCAATTGAGCTTATGAAAATTGACAGTTCATAGTTAACGATTCTGATTCATTAGGCTCAAAGGGGTTAATAAATACTCACTTCTCACAGGGTAGGATTTTTGGTCAAGTGTTTCTACTCATATTCAAAAAATGTCTTGATCATGTCAGTGCTTTCATACAATTTAAAACAACATTCAGATTTAACATAAAAGAATCGAGTTAAACAAAAAATTGCTGGTCTCCTGCATATATATACAATGACCTTGAGGATTCCTCACATTTTGGCTAGTTCTAATTGGTTCAAACGTAAATATGTTCTTGCGTAAAACTGGATAACATAAATTTGTGTGCAAAGCACTCATTCACATTCAAGTATATACCTAGAAAAACAAGAAACGAGTACCTTAGCTGCGCGCTTTATCACTAACTTTCTATCATTATCACTCACCTGATCTTTTGCTCAAAGCTTTGGCTTTTGTTCAAGCATTTAACTTTGAATATTTTGAACAGGGTTCATTCAATTTGTAAATTAAACTATACTAACTATAATATGGTACTAAATAAATAAAACACATAATTAAAAACATAAAGCATAAACTTAAGCATAATGTACCACAAGTACATAATTCAAAAGTACATAATCAAAATACAGGATCAAAAGTACGGAAATTAAGAAGTATGGAAACAAACTACACAATCCAAAATACAGAAACCATAGTACACAAGCCATAGTATTGTTCAGATAAAATCAAAAAAACTTTGACTGAAAGCTTTAAAAATAAAAAAAAATATTTCACTATTCGTGAAGCTTTCAAGTCCTTCCCCTTTCACTCCTTCTTCAGTCCTCCATTTCTTCATCACTCGCTGTCTCCTCATCTGAATCACCAGCTGCTGCTGCACTGCCCCCTCCTTGAAATACTGGCCTGTCCCTAGGGTAAGCTACGTAAGAACGGTACTGATCAGGAGTCATAATCTGCTGAGCAGGGTCTGATGGAGCACCCCACTGCTGCTGCAATCGAAAAAGAGACTCCTGGATACCCAGCTGACCCCTATAGTGAGCCTCCATAGCATCCCATGTATAATTCAAGTACCTAGGATCCCACTCAGAAAATTGGGAAGGCTGCTGAGAAGGCTACTGTTGAGCATGGGAGGATTCAGGCTGATGTTGAGGTTGTTGGGGGGCATGCCTTGCTTGCTTATCCTCATTGTGGCGGGCAATATAGGCATCATCCACCGGATTCACTATTTGTTCATGGATTTGCGGTGGTAGGACAATGCGTGCAGCTTGGCATAGGCCCATGATAAGTCCGGGGAAAGCAAGTGGACACTTAGCAGTTGTAATGCCACTCATTGCAATTGTTTTAATCTCATTTGCAATGATTCTGGCTACATCCACTTGTTTTCCAGCAAGCATGTAATAGATGAGACGAGTTACATCAAGTGTGGTTGAGGATGTATGGCTTTTGGGACGGATATTGTGTAGAATGAGGTTAAGGATTACCTGAGCCGGGAGTGTCATGTTCTGCTTAAGGGCTCAAAAAGGTCTCCCAGCTGCGTTAAGATCATATTCTTTCCCTTCCTTGAAAATAGCCTTTTTGATTTCCTCATGGTCCCAGTTGCCTCTTGCTTGTTGAGTGTGAAACTCACATAAGTACTCAGAGTCACGAGGGGTTAGTGGGTTTCCTAGGTAGGCATTAATGGCTGGGCGATGAAACTTAACAACATGGCCTCGGACGAATGTCTGAAACTCAAACGGGTCCTCAGGGTCATTCGGAATAGCGTTTGCATAGAATTCCCTCACAATATCCGCATTGATCTTGGTCGGGGGACTCACCAACCTCTCCCACTTTCTGTTTTCAAAAATCCCCAAAATTCCATTGTATTTGCCTTGAGGGTTGATAATGAACTCCTTCTCGTGCCAAAACTTTCTTTTTAGCAGCTCCTGGTACCTTGCAGTGTGATGAGCGCTCCGGAAGCGACTAGCATCATATGGTGCGGATGCGCGAAACGATTCTCCTGCTTTCCTCTTACTTCCGGTTGTCTTTGATTTAGGTGCCATTCCTGCAAAACAGTCAGGTAATGCATACAGAACAAGATAGATAGAGGTTAGTGAAAAATGGCATTGAAACTCTCAGAGCAAAAAATTAAATTTTAAAATTTCTGGAGAATTTCGCTAGGCGAAAATTAGCTTCGCTAGGCGAAAAATGTTCAAAATTCTGGATTTTCCAGATGATCTTTCGCATAGGCGATCATGATTTTCACTCAGCGAAAATGTGCAGAAATTTAAATTTTTGCGCGAAAATCACTCTGAACTACCTCTAATCACTAAATAACACACCCAGTAATCTTAGAAATGAAGTAAAATAACAACTATGGCATACAAACATCACAAACCCAAGTTTATTTCAAATTTACATAAAATGGGTTTTTCAAAAAGTGATTCAAAAATCTGATTTTTGCATGGCAATATTGTTGTTATTCCAGTTCATATCTAACATACACTAATTTCGATCCTAACCAGCATTCTAAACACTAAAATCACAACAACAAATAACCTATTCTAACAAATCAAAATTTCTTACCATTTTCGAATTTTTCATAAAAAGCAAGAAAGGAACTCAAACCTGATGATTAAGTGCTAGATGCAGAGATGGAATGCAATGAACGTGCTTAATCTGGCTTGGATTTGCTTGGGTTGGAATTTTTTGAGAGAAAAATGGAAGGGTTTTTGTGTTGTTAGTGAAAAAATGAAGAAAGGAATAGAAAACCGGTTTTTGGATGAAGTTGGGTGGTTAGGGGGTAGTTGAGAGGGTAAGAGGGAAATTAATACGGGTTATGGCTTTGGAAATCGTAACTGTCTGATAACCCAATTTCGCTGAGCGAGATATATATCGCTAAGCGAAATAGTCTGGTCAAACAGACCTGTAATTTTCGCTCAACGATATTTGACTTCGCTAGGCGAGACATGACAGGTAAAATTTTAGTGTTCTGGTTTCTGTACTAGTTTCTGATTTTGAATGTAAAGTGACCTTATCTAAAATGCAAAGCAGTAAAATACTTACAAAATTGGGGTGCCTCCCAACAAGCTCTTGTTTAACGTCGTTAGATCGACGCCTGTTTCATGTTTGCTCATGAATCAATTAGTGAAATTGTTGTCGTGTGCCGAACAACTTCACCACCAAAGTATGGCTTCAGTCTTTGTCCATTCACTGTGCAAGTTGCTTTGGTGATAGGATCCTCTAGTTCCACTGCTCCATAAGGTCTGACTTCTTTAATCATGAAAGGGTCGGACCACTTTGATTTCAATTTACCCGAAAATAGTTTCAATCTTGCATTGAATAGCAAAACCATTTGACCGGGCCTGAATTGCCTCTTCATAATCTTCTTGTCATGATACCTCTTGACCTTTTCCTTATAGAGCTTGCTTGATTGATATGCTTGGTCACACATTTCTTCCAACTCGTTCATTTGGAGCTTTCTCTTCTCCCCCGCTTGCTCTTGGTTAAAGTTCAGAAATTTTAGCGCCCAAAACGCTTTATGCTCCAACTCTACCGGTAAGTGGCATGCTTTCCCATACACCAACTGAAATGGTGTGAAACCCGTAGGAGCTTTGTATGCGGTCCTATAGGCCCACAATGCTTCGTCAAGTTTCATTGACCAATCCTTTCTCGATGATGATACGGTCTTCTCAAGTATCCTTTTGATTTCACGGTTGGATACCTCGGCTTGACCGTTGGTCTGTGGATGATATGGTGAAGCTACCTTGTGTTTGACTCCGTAGTGCTCAAGTGCTTTTGCCAATTGTAAATTGCAGAAGTGAGAACCTCCATCACTTATAAGCACTCTAGGAGTTCCAAAACGGGAAAAGATGTTTCTTTTGAGAAATTTGACCACTGTTTTACTATCAGCTTTTGGGGATGCGATTGCTTCTACCCACTTAGACACATAGTCGACGGCTACCAAAATGTATTCATTGGACATTGAGGATGGAAATGGCCCAACAAAGTCAATACCCCAACAGTCAAAAACTTCGACTTCAAGGATGCTTTGCAGAGGCATCTCATTCCTTTTTGAAATTCCTCCAGTTTTCTGGCAACTCTCACAACTCTTCACATGCTCATATGCGTCTTTGAATAGAGTGGGCCAATAGAAGCCTGTTTGAAGAACCTTTGCTGCTGTTCTTTCACCATTGTAATGACCACCATATGGCGAATTGTGACAATGCCACATGATGTCTTTGGCTTTTTCTATAGCAACACATCTCCGTAAAAGGTGGTCAGCTCCAATCTTGAAGAGATATGGTCATCCCATACATATTGAGTTGAGTCTCTCATCAACTTTTTCTTCATTTGCCATGTAAAATCTTCCGGTATGAACCTCGTTGCTTTATAATTGGCCATGTCAGCAAACCATGGTCTTTCTTGAACCATTAGCAACTTCTCATCCGGAAACTCTTCAAGAATTTCTCTCTCGTTCTTCGTCACCTCATTGTTCACCAACCTTGAAAGGTGATCAGCCACAAGGTTCTCAGTCCCCTTTTTGTCTTTAATCTCCAAATCAAACTCTTGGAGCAGCAACATCCATCGGATGAGTCTCGGCTTGGAGTCGGGTTTGGTGATTAAATACTTTATGGCTGCAAGGTCAGTATATATAACAATTTTTGAACCAATGAGATAAGAACGAAATTTTTCTAATGCGAACACAATAGCAAGTAATTCTTTTTCTGTGGTAGCATAATTGATTTGAGCATCATTTAAAACTTTACTTGCATAGTGTATAGCATGAAAAATTTTGTTTTTGCGTTGACCTAACACCGCTCCAACCGCATAATCACTCGCATCACACATGAGTTCAAAATCAAAATTCCAATTTGGTGCGGTGATTATGGGTGCGGATGTCAAACTCTCTTTCAAACATTCAAAAGCATTCATGCAATCATTATCAAAATCAAAAGACTTATCTTTGTTGAGCAAATTGCTCAATGGCTTTGCAATCTTTGAGAAGTCTTTGATAAACCTCCGATAGAATCCGGCATGGCCAATAAAACTTCGGTTGCCTTTGACATTGATTGGTGGTGGAAGCTTGCCTATCACATCAACTTTTGCTTTGTCAACTTCAATACACTTGGACGAAATCTTGTGACCAAGGACAATACCCTCGGTTACCATGAAATGACATTTCTCCCAATTGAGTACCAAGTTGGTTTCCTTGCACCGCTTCAGTACCGTGTTAAGATTCTTCAAGCATAAATCAAAGGATGAACCGAAGACAGAAAAATCATCCATAAACACTTCAATGCTCTTCTCTATCAAATCAGCAAAAATTGCTTGCATGCATCTTTGAAATGTTGCTGGAGCATTACATAACCCGAACGACATGCGTCGATATGCAAAAACTCCAAATGGACATGTAAAAGCTGTCTTCTCATGATCTTCTGGATTCACCGATATTTGATTATAACCCGAATATCCATCAAGGAAACAATAATAAGCTTGGCCTGACAGTCTTTCTAGCATTTGATCCATGAATGGTAGAGGAAAATGATCTTTCCTTGTAGCTTTATTGAGCCTTCGGTAATCAATACACATCCTCCAACCGGTGACGGTTCTTGTGGGTATGAGCTCATTCTTCTCATTTGTGATCACCGTCATACCTCCCTTCTTAGGGACAACTTGAACCGGGCTAACCCAAGTACTATCCAAGATCGGATAAATCATGCTGGCTTCAAGTAGTTTAACCACTTCCTTCCGGACTACTTCCTTCATATTTGGGTTTAGCCGACGTTGAGGTTGCGCTACCGGTTTGTAATCTTCCTCCATCATGATCTTATGCATACAATAAGATGGACTTATCCCTTTCAAGTCGGATAGTGTCCAGCCTATTGCTTCTTTGTTAGACTTCAAAATTTCCACCAATTTGGCTTCTTCGTTGCTTGATAAGGAGCTTTTTATGATAACCGGTTTATTACCCTCTTTTTCAAGGAAAACATACTTCAAGTGTGAGGGTAGAATTTTCAGCTCCGGCTTCATCTCTTGCACATTGGCTTCATTCGTCAATTCCTCAATTATTGCTTTTTGAGGAGGAATTTCCTTCAACGAATCCAGCTCCTTCAAACACTCTTATATCTTTTTCTCATCATCCTCGCCTATGATATTAAGTGCATCCGTCAAAACTCGTTCAAGAGGTGTCAAATCATGCAGCTGTTCCCTTGTATCAACAATTAATTCATCAGTTACATCCATCTTGAAACATTCACCTTTATCACTAGGGTACTTCATAGCTTCATTGATGTTGAAATTGACTTCTTCATCGTCCACACAGACTTTCATTAAACCTCCGTCAAGATCAATCATCATTCTTGCCGTTTGCATAAATGTTCTTCCAAGAATCAGTGGCACATCATCATCCTCAGGAATATCCATCACCACAAAGTCGATGGGAAATAGGAATTTGTCGACTTTCACCAAAACATCTTCAGCTATTCCCAATGGACGTGTGACAGATTTGTCGGCAAGTTGCAACGTCAAATTTGTTTGTTTCACAACCAAATCACCAATCCTTTTGACAACGGAAAGTGGGATTAGGTTGATACTTGAACCAAGATCGATGAGTGCTTTGCCGACATTCACATTGCCTATAGATACAGGTAATGTAACTTTACCCGGATCTTTCTCCTTCCTTGGCAATGTTCTCTGGATGATTGCACTACAATTAGCATCAAGCTGAATTGTTTCTTCATCATTGTACCTCCTCTTCTTGGATAGAATTTCTTTCATGAACTTGGCATACGTAGGCATTTGCTCCAAGGCTTTCGAGAATGGAATATTGATTTGCAATCTTTTGAAAATGTCTAGGAACCTTGTAAATTGCCTCTCTTTGTCTTTTCTAGCTGGAGTATTTGGATATGGTAGATGTGGAGCTAGTGCATTCTTTACAACTTCTTGATTCTTGCCCCTCTCCTTCACCACATCTTTCTTCTTCTCATTGTTTTCATTTTCAACTACCTCCTTATTCTTTTCAACTAAATCCTCATTATTTTCTCCCTCCGTTTCCTTCTCACTTCCTTCATTAATTTCTTCCTCATTTTCTTCAACAACTTTCCTCTCCACTTCCAGATTGTCTCCTATTCCCCTACCAATTACCTTCCCACTTCTTGTAGCAATTGCCTTGCAATGGTCTTTCTCTGCAAGGTTGGTTTCATCAAAATGACTTAATTGTCATTTTGATGCATGGTCTTTTGGGTTGGGTTGAGTGTTGGCGGTAAAGGTTCCGCCTTGTTGTGTGGCTTGAGCAAGTTGTTGAGCCATTTGGCCTACTTGAGTTTCTAGATTTTTAATTGAAGCATCGGTGTTTTTCTGGTTTGCCATGGACATTTGCATAAACTGGTTCAATGTCTCGTCGGTACTTTGTGAACGGTTTTGTTGTGGTGGGTATTGATTGAAATGATTGTAAGGTTGTCGGTTGGATGGGCCAGCATCTTGTCACCATCCTTGGCCATAATTAGGGTTGTTCCCTCTTGGGAAATTGTTGTTATGACTTTGGTATTGACCTTGATACTGTTGCAACCTTTGTTGGTTGCCGACATAGCTTACCTCTTCAGTTGGTGGTGGACAAAATCCAGTGGGATGATCGCCTGAACAAAGCTCGCAAGATGCGACTTGATGATGTCTTCTTTGTTCATTTTGTATCTCCTTCATTTGTTGTGGAAGATTAGCCATCTTTCTTGTTAATTCTTCCACTTGTTGTGTCAACAACTTGTTTTGAGCGAGAATAGCGTCATTTGTTTCCAAGTCCAAAATACCAGCTTTTCTTTGACCCGAATTTCTATTGTGGTGAGCTTGATGGTCGTTGAGTGCCATTCTCTCAATGATTGATACAGCATCTTCAGCACTCTTGGCCATTAATGATCCACCCGCAGCTGCATCAAGTAAAAGCTTCGACTATTGTTGCATCCCATTGCGGAAAAGATGAATTTGAGTTAAATCATCAAAACCGTGGTTTGGACATCTTCTTAGCATTGACTTGAATCGCTCACAAACTTCACAAAGTGTCTCACTTGAGCCTTGAGAAAAGACGGCGATGGTTGTCTTGGCCTCCATAAAACGATTATGTGGAAAAAATCTCTCAAGGAATTTCTCCTCAAGAGTGTTCCAATTAGTCATCACTTGTGGCGGTTGATCCAAGTACCACTCCTTTGCCTTTCCAATCAACGAATGAGGAAACATTCTCATGAATATTGCTTCTTCCTCATTCTATGTTGCTCCTAAAGTACCAGCTATCTCATAGAACTTTGTAAGATGTTGAAATGGATCCTCATGGTCTAAACCCCACAAAGGGTTAGCATATAGAATTTGGAGAATCCCGGTCTTCATCTCCGTTTGTTTTGTTGTCCGTGGCGACTTTCCCAATTGAGCTAGGCGTCGTGGGCTGTTATGACAAGGCATCCCACTACCTCCTGAGCTTCCAACACCTTCTCCTTCTCCGGCCATTGGTAATTCTTGTATTGGAACTAATGAAGGAATTGAAACAGATGGTCCTTCTTGCTGCCTCTTCTTTGCTTGCTGCCTCTTCTTCCGGTTTCTGCTATTATTTCTTCTAGCAGTCCTTTCTATTTCTGAATCAAACAGCAGTTGGTCTTCTTGTATATGACCTCGCATAAATGGTATTCAACGATCTGACCAAACAAATTAGCAACAAGATGGATAAACAATGATAGTTATATACATAAAAGAATTTTCTGCAAAATTGCTTAAAACAATAATTTTAGTTGCGATGTTTATGATATCTAAGCGTTATAATCCCCGGCAACGGCGCCATTTTGATGAAAGGTTTTTCCTCACATTATAATTTCCTATCTACACGTGAGAATATTAGGTATCGTCTCCACAGGGATTTACGTGATATCTTAAACCATTCAACATCGATTATCATTTTAAGTTAGGGTTTCAAATTTTGTTTACTAAAACCTAATCGACTTTCAAAATATAAATAAATGCTACGAGTAATAGGGCATAAAAGTGTCGGTATCAAAGTCATAAATCAAGCATCGATAATGTTCTAATGATCATGATAAAAGGATTCTAGTTTTAATCTCTTTTTAACGATATTATCACACATCACTCGACAACATTATTCGTGTCCAAATAAAGTTGTGAGATCGATTGTATCGTTTAATGGACGATTTCCCAATCTATTAAACGATCCAAAAGCATTAAGTATTGATGTTTTAAGTGATTATCAAAACATAGTTCCATGTCTAGAACACTTGTTTTAATAGAAAAGTATTCTAACCCTAGATTTAAATGTATTTGTCAATAAAATTAAACCAAACATATGATTGAATAACAAGAATAAGTTTCAATATATTATAAAACTCTAGAATCAAATATTTACATGATCAAATAGATTACATCTAGCTTGATTCATTACCTCTAATCCCAACAAAGGATGTTTAGTTGATCATTCTCATGTCAACAATACAAAAGCTGGAAGAAAGATGAAGATCAATGCTAGTTTTGATTTCTCAAAAACCCTTGAATGATCTAAACTTGATTCCTTGTTTGTCCTTTGAAGTGCCCTTCTTTTAGCCCTATTCTCTGGTAATAAACTCTAAAATTCGTTCTTAATGAAAGCTTAACAATAATAGTATATCTAACCTAAAAGCTGAAAGAAAGCTTATATACAAAAGCTGATAAATGAAATATCGCTCAGCGAAATAACTTTCGCTCAGCGAAGTTAACAAACTGGCCAATGGCATTTTGCCACGTCTTCTACAGCATTAAACCACCTTGATGATTTCGCTGGGCGACCAAGATTTCGCTGGGCGAAATCAGACTTCCCCTGTTCCTAAAAATCCCTGCCTGACTTCGCCAACTTTTCGCCAAGGGATCGCTGGGCGAATGTATACTTTGAAAACTCCTAAAAATCCCTGCCTGACTTCGCCAACTGCTCGCCATGAGATCGCTGGGCGAAAGTCTTCATTCTTCTCTTGATGAATTCTTGATATTTTCAAGTCCTGGCTTGCTTTTTCCTACACAAATGGGGAAGAATAAGGTATACAAAGAATAATTGGCATTTATTCATAAATTCCATGCTTTTCCTAAGATAACTTGCACAACAAGTAACTAAAAAGCCTTATAAAAGACATGGATTTAATCATTTCTTGCCACTTATCATAGCCCTCATTTTAAAAGGAATGGTTGAAATTAAAACATGACTTAAGTGAGACATATGCAATTCATGTGTCAATTCTCATTCCATCGCTTATGCACCAGCGCGTTAACGCTTCCTCACATCTTCTAGTTATGCTTTCTCCATGCCTCTTGTCCACAACATATCTCTCGTCCTGGAATAATAATAATAATAATAACAAATAGAGGATAAAACTTCATTTGTATCCTTATTTATTAATTATGTATTTGTTCATACTGCAATTTTTAAATCTGTTTTGCAGAGTTTTTTGGTTTTTTCTTTTCTAAATAAAGATATGGCTAAACTGGTGGAACAAGAAGAGTCTTGGACAATTCCTCTAAGGTTTTGATGATAACAAAGTATTGAAGAACAATTGGAATACTAACATATGTTCAAGTGTGCAGAATCAAGGAAGAATCTATCTAACAAGGATGGACATATGAAGAGCATCAAAAGGACCAAGAGAAGCTAAGAAGACTATGGTAGAAGACCAAAAGGAAGGTCAACCAGAAGTCAACGTCCTAAGAAGACGAGTACCACACAGATGCTGGTGAGGTAACTCAACAGACTCTGTGATGGTCATCAGACTCAAAAGCAGACATCGCAGACTTGGATTACCCTTAGACTTGAGTAAGTCATGAGGGACCCAGAATCCATGTAGGTTTTGTCTTATTCTGTGAACTGTCACTATCATGGTTCTGATAGGTGCAGTTCTTTTGTCTTCTTCTATCTACGTGCACAATCAGACAAAGAACATCAAGAACAAAGTAAATGCAATGGATAATTCTTCTTTCAGCAAAGGAAAATTCAAAGACCATCCAATGGGATTATCCATATCAGGCAATGGGCCAACAGTTCTTGATCAAAGCTTCTCAACGACTCTTTTTGCGCTGGCACTCTTCTCCAACGTCTCTCAAATCCCCGCCTATAAAAGGAGCTGAAGAACATGAAGAAGATTAACTAAGACTTTGTTATTCAACTGTGTCATTACTCTGTCAAAATCATATAGCGCAAAACACTTAGGATTTTTGTATTCAAGTTTATATCTTAGAAATCCTAGAGTTGTAAAGTGTCTGTTCATTTGTTCATATACACTAAACATTGTTAAATCAAGTGTAGAACAAATTAGAAGTCTTTAGCTTCTGAAGCTAAAGCGTATAAGTCTCTTGGTGAAACCTTGAGCATTAGAAGTCTCTTAGGTGTGTCCTTAGAGCATTGGAAGTCTCTTGCTTGTGTGCTTGAGCACTTGTAAGTCTCTTGGAGTTGTCCTTGAGCAAGGAAGTCTTTAGGAAAGTCCTTGAGCAGGAAGTCTTAAGCAGGTGTGCTTAAGCAAGGAAGTCTTTAGGAAGAGTCCTAGAGCAGGAAGTCTTAAGCTGGTGTGCTTGAGCATAGGAAAGTCTCTTGAAAGTGTCCTTAAGCAATTTGTAATCTTGTGTGATTATAGTGAAATCCCTTGGAAGTGCAAGGGGACTGGACTACTCCTGGGTTGTAGGAGGAACCAATTAAAAATTGTTTTGTGTCTACTTTATCTTTCTCTCTCTATCTTTATCTTTGTGTTTCTATACTTATTCGCTGCACTCAGACTCTGTATCAGAATCTGCATACCTCAGATTCTGAACAGCTTTGAACACTAAGAAAAAGAAACCAAAAAAGCCAACATAATTCATACCCCCCCCCTTCTTGTGTTTTTCTCACCTTCAGTTGGTATCAGAGCACAGTCTGTGTTCTGTCACTTAACTGTGCCACAGAAAAGATCCAAAGAGAAAAACATGTCTTCCACTATTGAGACTTCAACTCCTGATGTTAACAACACCTCCACCAATGATAAAAAAAACTGTTATTCTGTCAAACCTCCGTCTTTTAATGGAGATGCTACACAGTTTTCTTGGTGGAAAAGCAAAATGTACAGTCACATTATAGGCGTTGATGATGAACTCTGGGATATTATTGAAGATGGAATCAGCTTCGAGGTTGATGAAGAAGGCATGTTGGCTGACAGAAGGAGTCTGACAACCACTCAGAAGAAGATATACAAGAAGCACCACAAAGTTCGAGGAATACTGGTGGATGCTCTACCTCATGTTGAATACCTGAAGATAGTAGACAGATCTATAACAAAGTCCATCTTTGAATCACTTTGCTCTATATATGAAGGAAACCAACAGGTCAAAGAGGCTAAGGCAAACCAACTAGTTCACCAATATGAACTCTTCAGAATGAAGGAGGATGAAGATATTGAAACCATGTATTCAAGGTTTCAGATTCTTGTGTCTGGTCTTCAAGTTCTGAAGAAAAGTTATGGTGTTCCTGATCATGTCAAGAAGATTCTCAGAAGTCTCCCTGTCAGGTTCAGACCAAAGGTAATTGCCGTACAAGAGGCAAAGGATCTAGACATGTTGAGTCTGGAGAATCTGATAAGCTCTCTCAAGAGCCATGAGATTGAGCTCAATGTAGAAGAGCCAGATAAGAAGTTCAAATGCATTGCCTTGACCTCTAAAGACAAATCTGCCAAATTCCTCCAATTTGCTAAACTAGAAGAAGAAAACCCAGATGATGAATCTGGTGATAATGCAGACCTTGAGGAAATGGCATATTTGACAAAGAGGTTCCAATACTTGACCAGGAAAAGAAGGTTTCTAGAGAAAAGCAGAAATTCTAAAAGTTCAGGATTTCCCAACAGGAGAGAAGACCAGGATGGCTGCTACAACTGCAAGAAGACTGGACATTTCATTGTTGAATGTCCAGAACTACAGAAGACCAGGCCAGGGAAAGGAAGACTCAAGCAAGATGCTTCAAGAAAGGAAAGCAACAAAAGCAAATTAAAGGATAGCATAATGGCAACTTGGGATGAATTTGATGAAAAGGCAGAAGCTGACAAGGATGCAGAAGAAGATAATCTGGGTTTGGTAGTTACAACACCCTCAGATATTGAATCTGATTCAGACCCTGAGGATATCTTCAAGGATTTCTTTGAAATGACCAAGAGAGAGTTAATTGGATCAATCAAAGATCTCTGCACCAAACTCAGAAGAATGTCAATGGGCTACTCAAGGCTAAAGAACAACTTTAACTAGTTAAAAGCTAGTTATGAGGACATGGAAGAAAAAGCATGGACAACTTTTGGTGGTAAACGACATTTTGGAAGAAGAAATCAAAACGATGAAAGGGAGTATTAAGATTCATGACTGCAGATCTGCAAACACAAATGATCTGATTCCTCAAGAGCTTCTGATCAACTCTATTAGAGGAATCAGACTGAATCAAGAAATTTGTACAAAAGACAAGGAGTATGAAGAAGGAGTAGGAACTTCAGAAAGACAAAGAATGAGGAATGCAAAGTCAAATGACTCTGGGTCATAGATTCCAATTAGGCCAGAATCTGAAGATGAAAGAGCAAGAGTCCTGATAAAGGTACAACTAAAGACTCAGAAGCCATCAAGTTCCAGAACAGAATGACAAGGGAGACCAGATGAGGACGACTACTGGTAAATTATCTCTGTCCTAAATCTCTGTACATATCTCTGTTTATATCTTGATAGATGTCAGCATAAAAAGCTTAGCATAACCTGGTTATGTGAGAGCAATTATGAGTTTGCATGAGTCTGTTTAAGTCATCAGCCTGTCAAAATTGCTAAAGATCTTATGTTTAAGAAAGAAACATTGTTCTTTAAGTTTTTGGGGCTATCTAAAAGTGCTAACTCCTGTGAGCAAGTAATGATTGATAATTCTGGATTAACAATCTTACAACATGTCAACTGTAGAATAACCTCTATGGCTTAACATGTTAAACTAGTCAAGGGACTACCAGAGTTACAATAATATGTCAGAACTCCTCATGTGGATTTAGCAAAAAAAGAACTTTAAAACAATCCTTTTAAACAACGATGTTCTGGTTCTTTAGACTTTAAGGAATCTCTCATCTAAATATACTCACAACAGTTTTCAAGAAAACAGATGAAGGTATTGTAATATCCCGCTTCTGACTCAAGTATTTATCAGTAGAAGGACGATGTATCAGAGATATTTAAGGAAGGGCAATTTGGTAATAGCCACACCAGGATTTTTATAAAAAGGGATAAACCCCAAAATTCTTCATTTTACCATTTCACTTCTCTCTCTACAAAGTTGGAAAAACCTTTCCCTCTCTCTCTCTAGAATTCGGCCCTCACCCCAGCATGCTCCAATCCATCAGATTTCTTCCCAAAACTCTTGGTATATTAAGCAAGCAAGCTTGTTGGGAAAGATTGAAGCAAGAGAAGCTAAGGAAAACAAGTTAAGAAGAGGAATTCCAAAGCTAGGGTTTTGGCACAAGGAAGCTTATCAAGACCAGCCATGATTCAGGTGGGTTCCTTAGAGTAGCAATTTACCCTTTGGGGTCAGTTTTGTGTGAGATCACAACTTAATTGCTAAGGTTTAGAAATTAAAGGATAGTTTTTCCCCTTTTGATACATATGCTTGATCCTTGCTTAATCCTGGTTCACAGTAAGTTTTTATAGTTCAAATGAGTCCCTGGCATGTTTTCAAAGATCACTAGACAGTTGGGTACCAAGGTTTTCAAGATTAAAACATGTTTTTCAGAAAATTATGTGTTCTGCTACAGTCGCAGAGCGACGCTCAGGGTCGCAAAGCGAAGTAGCAGAGTTTTGTTACTGCCTAGCCATCGCCTAGACCTCGCTCTGCAAAGTAATCAAAAGCTGAGTTCGCAGAGCGAAGCTTTCAGACGTTCTGCGAAGCTTCAGACTCAGGATTACCAGGTTCTGAAGGTTCAGACTCTGAAGTTCAGAGTCTGAAGGTTCAGACGCAGGATTTCGCAGAGCGAAGTCAGGGGGTCACAAAGCGAAGTTTCCCAGAATGGCATTTTATTTTCAAACAACTGTACCATGCCAATGATCTTTGATATGCTTTGGGGTAGTGATATATAAGAACCTTCAAGGATTAATCTAAGTTAAAGATATGTATCATATCAGAGTGATGGGTAATTTATCCACGAGAATTATTATAGATGGGATAGTAAGCCCATAAGTATGACATATGATAACGATATGTCTAGATCCTTTGATAGGAAAGCATGTTTTAAGTGTACATAATTAAGTGTGCAAGAGTACTTGGAATGTGTTATCACATTCAAGGCCTCAGATAGGCCTAATGGATTCAGTTTTCCCAACATGATTAAGTGGCTTATGGGAACGATAAGCTTAGAACCTTATATTATAGGTTAAGTATCACATGATTATACATGGGATGGATGCATCAGATATGCATATGTTTAGAGGAATGTATCAGATATACATATAAGTGAAGAATTATATTATAAAGAGTATACGTGTTCATCAGACTCCAGATTATGCCGGATGGGGTTTCTCCGAAAGGGCTATCCACACGTAAGTTTATAAGACTATGTTTTAACGTGTCCAGCAGGCTCCGGATTATGCCGGATGGGATCTCACCGAAAGGGCTTTCCACACGTATGTTATAGTTTAAGCATGTTCAGCAGACTCCGGATCAGGCCGGATGAGACTTCTCCGAGAGGGTTGTCTACATGCAAGTTAAGTTGTGTTCAGCAGACTCCGAATCAGGCCGGATGGGACTTCTTCAGAGAGAGTTGTCCACACAACGATAAGAGGAGTCCGGTGATTAGCCTCAGATAGGAATTTTCACCGGTTATCAAGGGAATATGCTCCGGGGTTACTCCACTCGGGGGCATTCCGTAAAATGAACTCAGATAATAATGGTTGTTCAACGCTAACTTCTAACTTTATGTTATAAGTAAGATGAATATGTATATGTATTTATTACATAAGTTTATGACAATATAGTCATCAGATAATAGTTATCAGAAAGTGATCATAGAATGTCCCCAGATCACTAAGTATGAGAATATGACAAAGTAGTCACCAGTTATCAAGCAGTGATCTTAGGTCTCCCCTTGATCACTAGTTTAGCAGGATGTAGTCTAGTTTTATGACTACACAGTTTAGCAGGAACAGGCAGGTAACCCTTATGGGTAAGGTTAAAGCTTGGCGATCATAGGTATCCCCAAGATTGCCAAAAGTAGGCACGGCGACCCTAGGTTCCCCGTGGTTGCCAACAGTAGGTTGGGTGGAGCTCACTGAGACATTATGTCTCATCCCACTCCTTCTGGTGCAGGTTTTCAGGTTAGCAGAATGTTCGTGATGAAGTTCTTCAGGAAGACGCTGGATGGAGTGCAGTTGCTCGTCAAGTACCAGCTCAAGAGTTTATCAGTCTTTGTATAAGTAATTATAGTGGTACTTGAACAGTTGTATAACGAGAAAATTGTACTCATTCAGTTGTATTATTTATTGTTATTATTGAAAAATTTAATGTATCCAGTATCAGTCTAATACACATGCTAATATTCTAGATAAAATTAGTATGAGTGTTACAGGTATGAATTTGACATATCTGATAACTAAAACAGAGGACTTGGCTAATATCTCAGAACCTGATAAGTTTAAAGAAGTTAACCAAGTCTGTCTCATGCTGACAAGTTTAGTTAAACCAGTTATAATCTAAACATCTGGATCTATTTGAATCAATTGATGCCATGATTTACTCAGTATATTCCTATATGAATATTATGAATAAACCTAGGCATAAATGGTGTATATAATTCTGAAACCCTATCAGTTGAAGAATATATATATATATATATATACACACATTGTGTCTGCTAACAAGAAAGACTTGATGAAGTATGTCAAATCTAGTTGAAAAGATGTACATGAACAGTGTGTAAATCAGATGAAGGATCAGAAGAAGATCATCAGAAGTAAGATGCTCAAAATCTATACAAAGAATCATGTCTTCGACAAAGTCAGCTTCTAATTAAGGATCAACAACTCTCAAGAAAAGGATAATGAATATTCAGATAAATGAACTCAAACTGGTAAAAGAACAAGTTGTGGATTTTGAGTCATTTACAAGGAACGAACACAATATAAAGGCAAAATTTGAAGAATTAGGATGAATGGACTTATTTGAAGTTCTGAATGGACCCTGCTACTCAACGTTTGTCAAGGACTTCTGGATCTAGGCAGAAATTGTCAAACCAACAAAAGAAGGAGAAGAGGTGGAAATAAAGTCATCAGTAATGGGGATCGAGATTACCATCACCCAATCCACCATAGCCAAGATAACAGGGCTAGAAAATACTGGATTCTTCATGACTGAACATGATTACATGACTTCAGAGTTTGGGGAAGACATCAAGAAGACTCTCTTCAAGGAGATACCAGAAGAAGAAAAGGCTGCATAAGAAAAGAAGGAAGACAACAAGGAAAATAAGGAGAACAACAGAGAAAGAGCCACCAACATGCATGACATGGAAAAGATCATGCTCAAATTCATCATTCAATGCATAATTCTCAGAGCAGGAGGAACAGATCAACCAAGTTTGATTCACAAGTTGATGCTTCTATAACTAAACAGGAATGTAAGGCTGAACTTGGCTGGATACATATTCCATCACCTCTGCATAGCTATTGACAATTTATGGAGGAAGAAATCAAAGATGATTGCTTATCCAAGACTCCTCTCAGAACTGTTTCATCAGAGCAGAATAGTACAGAAGATACAAAGTCTAGGGTATATTGATCTTGGGACAGAAATGACTCAAGTCATGACAACTAATCTTCTGGGAAATATGAAGATCATAGATCTAAAATCTGTAGTGAAATCAACTGGATTCTCAGTCAGAGGAAGTTGCAGACCCTTCATTAAAGACTTCCCTTCAATCATCAAGAATTTGAGCACCAATGAGCTGGCAGATTTAGCATCACAGGCCAAGAAGGATCTGAGAACTTTAATTAACCTGGAAGATATTCATGATGCTCTAGAAGCTGTAGATGGAAAGAAAAATAAGAGAAAGGCTTCTGACAAATCTACAACATCATCACCTGCCATGAAGAAGAAGAAAATTGAAGTGCAAAAGGAGGAGAAGGTGTCTACCACTACTGCAGGAAAAAGGAAAAGTGTTGAGACAGTCTCTCAAGTACCAAAGAAAGCCAAAGGATCTGAAGAAGATTCCAAAGCAGAATTTGACAATCTGGCTCTATCATCCGTCTACAAGATCAAAACCTTAGATCTCACAAAGAAAGCTCTTGAACCAGTGAAGGAAACTGTACAACTCAAAGAAGTTAGTAAGCAAGTCTCAGAAGCTGCTAACAAAGGACCCTCATCTGAAGACAAGACACAAAACACTCTAAGAACCTGCAAGGTATTGATCCTGCTCTTAACATAATTTTTGGTGATATTTCTTCATTAAAATCCAACCCCATCATGACTTCATACTCTACCCAACCCACCCATCAGGAGACTGATTCAGATGTCCTAGATAATCTGATCAGACATTTTGATGGAGATCTGTTCAACTCTCACAAACCACCTTCAAGAAACCTCACAAAGTTGTCCACCCTTATCACCATCAAATCCAAACTCAGCCCTCTCTTACCTTGATGTATGGGCAGTATATGTAGTGAGCATTACCAACTCTGTTGAGGATGCTCATGTTATCTTAGAAAAGCTCAGTCATATTGTGATTGACACCATTGAGCCAAACATAAACATTCAGCTATCTCAAGCTGAAATAGATGCCCTACCAAAAGCATCTGAAGGTGATCGATTCCTGGTACCACTCTGTGTGCATGACAATGTCCAACAAATTCTTGACAGAGTGAGTATCCCATGCCAATACTTCCCCCTACATCCACCAAAGACATTAAAGAAATATTCAACAGAATCTGTGCAAGGGCCAGAATGATATTTGCCAGAAGCCTAGAAACTGTCTACTCTGGATTGATCAATTACCATTGGGAGCTTATGTGTGACTATTTTAATGCAACTACTGACCACTTGAAACATCAATTGGATAGCGATCTGACAAGGAATCAGCTGAAGTGGTTGGAAGCTGTTAGGAATATAATGGAAGTTGTGGACCACAGAAGAAACATCTACAGACAGCTGGTAGCTGCACCTGAAGAAGAACCAGCAGAAGTGCCTACTGAACTTCCTCTCACCACAACTCAAACTCTGCAATCTATTATGGAGATTCAGCAACCCGGTATGGAGATTCAAGTTGTGAGTGACAGAAGACATCTGATTGGTGAGGAAAGACTGGCAAGACTAGAGGAAAGGGAAGAGAAGATACTGGGTGAGATGGCATCTCTGAAGGAAACACATGAGGGATTGAACACAAAAATGGAGAATCTGACTAGAGCTCAGATGAAGGTGGAAGCAGCTTCAGATGAAACAAATGAGAATGTCAAGAAGCTGGTTCAGATGCTGGCTGCCAAAGAACTATGATTAGAATTTTTTTATGTTTTGCACTTACCTTAAATATTTGTGTTGTACTCTTAATTCTGCACTTCTAAATTCTACACTCTACTGTTTAACTTGGTGTTTTATGCATGTTTTTTTTCATTAATTTTCTTGATCTGCTATATCTGTTCAACTTGCATAAATTTTTTTTGTTGATGACAAAAGGGGGAGTAAAATAGAAGTATTTGAACACAGAGCCTTATCAGAAGCTAAGGAACCTTTTTGTTTTTTTATTTAATGTTATAAAATTAAAAATGAAAAATATTGCGCTTAATGTTAATCTTATCAGAACTGATGGGATATCAGACTGGTCTTAATTGGAGCCTGCAAACCTCTGTGTGATCAAATGTTTGATGTCTTGAGAGGTATCAGATTGGACTTAATCGGAGCTTACAAACATTTGTGTGATCAATCTGATGTCTTGTTGATGTTCTGATATGCTTTATTGATTATTTGTTCTGATGCACTCAAGAGTGATTAAGAATGAATTTAATTAACTAGGAATAAGACTTAGGGGGAGCTTGTAAACCTCACCTTAATGGACTATCACAGACTCAGGGGGAGCTTGCAAAACTCAGAACCTGAGACAGTCAGACTCAGAGGGAGCTTGCAAACCTCACACCCTAAAGTCTAACTGTTAATTAAATTAACAACAATTGTTCAAAATACTTGTGTTTGTCATCATCAAAAAGGGGAAGATTGTTGGAACAAGAAGAGTCTTGGACAATTCCTCTACGGTTTTGATGATAACAAAGTATTGAAGAACAATATGAATACTAACATATGTTAAAGTGTGCAAAATCAAGAAAGAATCTATCTATCAAGGATGAACATATGAAGAGCATCAGAAGGACCAAGAGAAGCTAAGAAGACTATGGTAGAAGACCAAAAGGAAGGTCAACCAGAAGTCAACGTCCTAAGAAGACGGGTACCACACAGATGCTGGTGAGGTAACTCAACAGACTCTATGATGGTCATCAAACTCAGAAGCAAACATCACAAACTTGGATTACCCTCATACTTGAGTAAGTCATGAGGGACCCAGAATCCATGTAGGTTTTGTCCTATTTTGTGAATTGTCACTATAAAGGTTCTGATAAGTGCAGTTCTTTTGTCTTCTTCTGTCTACGTGCACAATCAGACAAAGGACATCAAGAACAAAGTAAATGCAACAAATAATTCTTCTTTCAGCAAAGGAAAATTCAAAGGCCATCAAACGGGATTATCCATATCAGGCAAAGGGCCAACATTCTTGATCAAAGCTTCTCAACGACTCTATTTACGCTGGCACTCTTCTCTAATGTCTCTCAAATCCCTGACTATGAAAGGAGCTGAAGACCATGAAGAAGATTAACAAGACTCTGCTACTCAACTGTGTCATTACTCTGTCAAAATCATATAGCGTCAAACACTTAGGATTTTTGTATTCAAGTTCATATCTTAGAAATCTTAGAGTTGTAGAGAGTTTGTTCATTTGTTCATATACACTGAACATTGTTAAATCAAATGTAGAACAAATTAGAAGTCTTTAGCTTATGAAGCTAAAGCGGATAAGTCTCTTGGTGAAACCTTGAGCATTAGAAGTCTCTTAGGTGTGTCCTTAGAGCATTGGAAGTCTCTTGTCTGCGTGCTTGAGCACTTGTAAGTCTCTTGGAGTTGTCCTTGAGCAAGGAAGTCTTTAGGAACTTCCTTGAGCAGGAAGTCTTAAGCAGGTATGCTTAAGCAAGGAAGTCTTTAGGAAGAGTCCTAGAGCAGGAAGTCTTAAGCTGGTGTGCTTGAGCATAGGAAAGTCTCTTGAAAGTGTCCTTGAGCAATTTGTAATCTTGTGTGATTATAGTGAAATCCCTTGGAAGTGCAAGGGGACTGGACTACTCCTAGGTTGTAGGAGGAACCAGTATAAAATTGTTTTGTGTTTCTGTACTTATCCGCTGCACTCAGACTTTGTATCAGAATCTATATACCTCAGATTCTTAACAGCTCTGAACACCAAGAAAAAGAAACCAGAAAAAACCAACATAATTCAACCCCCCTTCTTGTGTGTTTTCTCACCTTCATAAACTTGATGTTCTTGAGAGTACCAGATATGAAATCTTGCATTCTTACTTGAATTTTGTTTTTAATTTATTGGAGAAGATGATGAGACTAATTTAACTTCTACATAAGATGTAGATATTAATTTATCTTTTAATGGAGATGAATAGTTGGAGGGAAAGAAGAAATGTTGAAGCTAGAAAACACTGTAGAGTTTGAACATGCAAAAAAGAGGAAACTGAAGCCTTAACGCATTGGTGCCTAAAGAATGAAGTGAGAGCTAACATATGACTCACTTAAGTCATGTTTTAATCTCGACCATTCATTTTAATCTAAGGGCTACCATTTATTCATATTTTTTTGACAAGCACCATTTATTCATATTGTTCTCACATAAATATAACATTTTCACTTGATATGTTCCATATATAATAGGTTGACAAATAAATAAACATATAGGCAAAAAGACAGTTAGATAGACAATCGAAAAGACAGGCAGATAGAACATTTTCGAGATGTGTATTAAAAATATATATAGGACTTTGAAATAAAACGATTAGTTCAAATATATTAAATTAGGGAAGACATAATTGCGTATTCTCTCTAGAACATGAATAGAAACACTGTTTATAACTTTTGAGGATATATATTCAAGGGTTGTCTAATATTGACCCCGTCCAACGATGGACCCTCCTACTTTTAGTAAATTTTAATAAAATATGATTTTGATTCTTATTAGAAATGATTTAAAAATATTAAACTTTGATTCTTATTAATGGATAAAATCTAACTAATATATGATGTTTGTTGATATTTTTATACAAAACAAAATTATATATAGTTTGTTGAGATATCAATGCTAAATATATAAAAGGGAAATCAGAAAGAATAAGGAGACGTATAGCTGAATTTTTTAAATTGAATAACCTTACTTTAATATATATATATATATATATATATATATATATATATATATATATTGAATAATAGAATAGATAAATAACAGACAAATTTGAGGAAAATATAAATAAGTAAATATAAATCTTAAATTAGTATAATTGATTTTTTATATTTCTTAGAAAAATAATATGATAACAAAATTTTGAGTTATAGAATAATTTATACAATTGAGACGGAAAGGGAATAAATGGTTTTATGGTGGTTTTTTCACCTCCAATTATCCCCTTAAATAAACTTACCTCTATAAGAATGCTTTATTGTTGGTATTATTAAAAAAGATAAGAATTTATATTATATTTTCTATATCGTTGGTATGATTGAAAAATATAAGTATAGTTTGTTACAATACAAAAGTGCAAAATATCTATACCTATAATTTAATCAAAATAATTTTAATCAAAATCAAAATTTTATAATAACTATTTTTCCTAATTTATATGCATTAACGCAATAAAAAAAGCGGATAATGTTTGTTTGAACGTTAGTGTGTGTGTGTCTGCACGTGCGCGTGTGTTGATGCATGTAATTTTAATATGTGAAATCGGTTTATAATTATGCATGTATCTAGACCTATTGATATGTTATATTCACTCTTAATATGCATATAACTAAATAAAAATGGTAAATTTGTAAAAAAAAAAACATATATTTGTGATTTTTTTGACAATACATACATTTGTGATTTGCTCGGTATTAATTAAGAATATTCTAACAAATCATTAATTTGTGATTTGCTCGATATTAATTGAGAATATTCTAACAAATTATTACTTTGAAAAAAGAAAGGAACTACGAAAGTTAGATGAAAAAGAAAAAAAAAATATTTGAATAATTAATTGGATGAGTTTGTTAAGATATTATTGCAAAAATAAAATTAGATTTGATTTGTTGAGATATATATGCAAAATAAAATAAATAAAATAAGATTTGGTTTGTTGAGATATATGTGCAAAATAAAGTAAGCGGGAAATTGGATGCATATGGTGATGCCACATGTAAATTGTTCTAATAAGAATAACTTGTATATAGTAGATAGTAGATATGGATTGATTGATTTCAAAAAGTATAAGTACTTTTAATTCCATAAAGATGGTGTATATTTTCTTTGGCTTAATCATATATTTACTTTTTAATGCGGTTTGCTTGTTTCTTTTTTGAATAAGTAAGGGTCTAAAAGAAAATAAACAAGAGGTTGTTGATCTTTAATCAAGAAGTTTTTTCCCAACATGGAGACTATTTTGATCGGTGTGGGCATATGCGTGTATATATACAAACTGGGGAGTGTAAAATATTGCCATGAGCTTTAGATTTTCTGCATATTGTGATGGAAGATGATGAACACCGAAGAGATAGGGATGCATATTTTGTGTGTGGGAATGTGTAGAAGTTCTAACAAATCTAGATCTTCCATAAAATCTAAATGTAATTTTTTGGTGTTCCATTGGTGAGGGACTTAATTGAGCCCTCACCCTAGAATCTACTCAAAAAATTGATCAATTATTTTCATTTTAAAATCCTTAATAAATGTTTTAAAGCACTTGTTAGCATACCTATAAATGTTAGAGAAAAGTCACTTTTACAAAAACAAAAGAAAGGAAATTAAGGGAAAATTAACCTGTTAATTACTAGAAGCCCAAGCTGCATAACTAGAATATCTTCATTCCACAAGAATCTTTCAATTCTTAGACGCAGATAACATGTGCAAAAACGAGAAAGCGCTTAACACGAAGCAATTAATTTCTCGCTACACATGTAACTATAACTAGTTCAGCTCCATTTATCTATCTATCTGCCGCGTCTTGTCGCTACATATGTAATTAAATTCTAAGGTAATTTCAACTTTCTAAAGTATACCATTATATAATATACTTAACTCTCATGGAATTAATTAATTTAAATTACTTCACATTCAACTTACTTTTTAACTAAATCAAATTTTATTATCTTAGAACCAAAGTCGTGCTAAGTGCGTTTATTTTTTAACGTATAAAATCCCATTTCTTTTGTGTTTATTTTTAGTGATATTGATTTTTGAGTTAATCAATCAAAATGATATTGACTTTGTAAGACACACTCAATCTGATCTACGAGAATGGTTGTTGCCATGCATCATGCATGTTGATGAGTGTTTAATAAAATGTTGGGTCTAATTGAGCCAAAATGGGTTTAATAAGTTTAAACCTATCGATTTGATTCATCGATTTACTAGATGTCAGTTTCTTACGGCACCCTTCTCCCTTATCAAACATCTTTCTTTTCTTTTTTTTTTAATGGCAATTTTCAATATGTTATTACATTCATTTTTACTCTTTACTAGAACTACTATTTGAACCGGATCTTCAACTTTTTAACCCCCTCTCAAACACCTCTGTGTAACCAAAAGGGGTGGGAATAGGTCAGGCCAGGCCAGGCCAGGCTTTGAAAGGCCTGAGCCTGGCCTACGAAAAATTTTACAAGCCTAAACCTGGCCTATAGCCTATCATAGGCCGTTTTTTTTGGCCTGGCCTGGCCTATTAAAAAGCCTGAACTGGCCTGAAAGCTTGCTTCCAGACCTATTTTACATTAAGCCATCAAATAGTTCATTTCACCTACTAAATAGACTAGACAGGCCTTAAAGCCTACTTAAAAGCCTATTTTACTACAAGCAAATTTTAACAACATAAAAGACTATTTAAAAGCCTATAACAACAAATCACAATGAATTTAGAGCTAGTAATAATCTTTCATTAGTACTCATTAATGTTTATCAACCATTTGAGTATAATTTACCAAAAAATATGAAATCATATGATTTCATAACAGAGTTTGATATGAGAAAACAAAAAAAGAAAATGAGTGATATAGTGACACTCATTAGTCATAGTCATATGGTCATAGTAAAAACTCAAAAGTCAGCAACCAGTCCAAAAAACCAAAATGATATCACACAAGTCAGCAGAAGTCATATCACACAAGTCAGCAAATCACTCATAGTCAGCTCCATGTACACAAACCAGCCCAAAAACCCAGAATGATATCAAATCTTCAAGTTGATTTGTATCTTATCTTTGTCAACCTTCAAAACCAAAAGAAAAATTACATTAGTTATTGGACTAAAAAATACCATATGAATATATGAATAGATATTAGTAAAATATCATGACAAAGAATAACCTTTGATTTGTTCTTCACACCATACTTATGACGGAACCAATCACCACCACAAATGAGAGCTTCAACAGATTCCTCATTTAATCTAGAGCGAAATTCATTGATAACTCTACCTCCAGCACTGAATGTGGACTCAGATGCAACAGTTGAGATTGGAATAGCTAATATATCAGCAGCCATCTTAGACAAGATCTTATATTTCATGTTGTTGTTCCTTCACCAGTCCAAAGCACTAAAGGATTCAAAGTCAGGAACATAAACACCTTGATCAAGATAATCTTGCAATTCTGATTTCATGGGAGAAACAACTTCGTTTTCTCGAATGACTTTCAAAATTTCATCAAATCCAGTGGCATTTTTAACATTTATTTGAGGGGATGATGGATTATCACAATCCAAATTAACAGTAGGCGACGAATACTCTTCCAAACACAAGGCTACATACTCATCATATAATAATTCCAAGGAACGCCTAACCTTCTCTATATTCTCATCAGAAACTTCTTTGGATTTATATATCTTGGGAAAGCATATACAAACCATGTGCAATTTGCACCTAGGATCCAAAACACTAGCTATAGCCATCAACAAATTACACTCCCCCCATTATTTGTCAAACTTCATTTTCATTGGACTTGCCATTTCTCTCATAAAGAGATCTTCATGTTCATCCGCCATATCAAGTACCTGCTTCACCTTCCAAACCTCTGATAAATACAAATTTGCAGTCGGATACTCACTACCTACATTCAAAATAATAGTTATATTAAACATTTCTAAGAGTATTAAAGTACAAAAATTAAATAGTTGATAAACTACCTGAGATCACATGAGTGACAGCATTAAACACTTCTAGCAATTCGCACACTTTCTCAACTAATCTTGCTCACACTTTCCAAATGTTTCTTTAACATTTTCTTCTCATTCTCGAATAGTTTCTGAAATTCTGGCCAGGCAATACTTAAGAGATACTAACAGGTTCTGAACCAACAGGTTCTGAACAGGACTTAGCACAATATAAAAGCAAATAATCAGCAGAAAAATAAAGTGCAGGAAAGTAAAAGGCACACAAGGTTTGTTAACCCAGTTCGGAGTAAACACCTCCTACTCTGGGGGATACCAATCCAGGAAGGAAATCCACTATAGGATTTAACCCAAAGACTCAAGACACTGACTCCCAGTTCCCAGCCTTAGCAATTAAACTCCTCCTAGTCAGACTTCTACCCAACTCTGAGTATTAGAATCCTCTAACTTCCTATTCAAGCAACTAAACCCAGCTACTTGAACAACCCTTAACAATCCCCTGTTTTTGAACACAATTTCAATGATAACACTTCATTCGTACCTAAAGGCTTAGAATGAATTACAACTCAGTAAAAACTCTAAACCAACTCAGACAATGAGTGGTGTACAAATAAAACTCTAAGTTTAACACACAGACTCTATTCTCTGAATTATAACTCTCAATTCGTAAGTCTTGAATAGCAGCAGCCCTCCTCTATTTATAGCCTTCAGTCTTGCAGCATAAATAACAAACTAATCTTCTGATTTGATTTGTTACTGAAATAAGATTGGTCCAATAATGTAACAAATAAAACTGCATTGAATCTTTTAAAGATTATAACAGGAAAATATGAATTTCATATCTTTGAACCAAATCTTCAATAAAATCTTCTCCAAATAAATCAGCATTCTAGAAGCCATATGCGTGGATAAATCTTCAATAATTCTTGCAAAGATTCGCGTAGAAATAACTTGAAAATAACCAACTTCTGATGAAGTCAACAGAAGTCAACGCGGGCATCAGAACCTGAACCAGCTTCTGAAGAGCTACAGAACTTCTGAAGAAGCATTCAGCTTCTGAAGTCATTTTGAGCTTCTGAACAGCTTCAAAATGAAAAACTTCCAACTGAAGAAATGTTCTAGATACGGAGATGCTTCTATTCAATACTTTGGTTTTGCCAAACAATGCAGCCAACACTAAAAGACTCAACAATCTCCCCCTTTGGCAAATTTTTGGCTAAAACCATCCAAGTTCTTCAATCTCCCTTATAAACAACTCAGCAATGAAGAACTCCACAGTTATACATCATAGCAATTATTTTAGGCAGCGGATTCAGCTATGTTAAACAACAAACCAGCTTCAGTTCTACAAAACATAACAGCTACTGAAGCACACATAAGACAAGTACTTGACAACTCCTGATCATCACAACCAAGGTATCAGAGCTACTGATCAACTCCTGATCATCACAACACTCCCCCTGCAACTAGCTACTGATCAACTCCTGATCATCACAACACTCCCCCTGCAACTCAGCTTCTCATACAAACTCCCCCTTACTACTGAACTACAGTGAAAAATGGTATCAGAGCACAAACCAAAGCACAATTGTTTTTCAGAACCACACTTCAGGAGCTGAACACTAATGTTCTTCAGGACCACTACACTTCTACACTTCAGGACCACATCATCACTCAGGTATATAACAAGCTTGTACTCCCCCTGAGACACATTTACCCCCTTGATCACATCTGAACATATAATGCTTGGTATCAGATCAAAACTAGTCACCTTCTGAATTAATGACACAATTTCTGAATAACACTGACAGCTGAACATCTGAAATGCAGCAATACATCTTCTAATTCTTGGTATCAGAGCCAACAGAGTCAACACATTGCATAAGATTTTCTCCCCCTTTTTAGCCACAAAATTCTGACAAATCATAGTCTTCATATAGGGATTAAAATCAGAACAGGTAACACAGATCTTGAAAAACATATCAGACTCATACTCTGGTTCAGGATCACACTCAGCATAAGCATAACTGGCAGGTACTCTATCTTCCTCACATCCAGTTTGCAGTGATTGCTATAAGTCTTCATGTAAACACACACCTAACTTGCTCCTTAAGTTTTCAAACTGTTTAGCATCCAAGGCCTTTGTGAAAATGTCAGCAACTTGTTCTTCAGTAGCTACATGTTCCAGCTGAATGACTTTATCCTCCACAAGGTTTCTGACAAAATGATGTCTGATGTCTATGTGTTTAGTTCTGTTGTGCTGAATTGGATTCTTAGAGATGTTGATGGCACTCAAATTGTCACAAAACAATGTCATAGTTCCTTGTTCAATGTTGTACTCCTCCAGCATCTGCTTCATCCACACCAATTGTGAGCAACTACTTCCAGCAGCAATATACTCAGCCTCAGCAGTTGACAATGACACACAGTTTTGTTTCTTGCTGAACCATGAAATCAAGTTATTTCCTAAGAAGAAACAACCTCCTGAAGTGCTCTTTCTGTCATCAGCACTTCCAGCCCAGTCAGCATCACAAAATCCCATCAATTCAGAACTTGAACTATGTGAATACATGATTCCATAGTTACTAGTGCTATTCACATACTTCAGGATCCTCTTCACCTGAGTCAGATGACTCATCTTAGGATCAGCTTGATATCTCGCACATACTCCAACAGCATAAGTGATATCAGGTCTGCTTGCAATTAAATACAATAAACTCTCTATCATGCTTCTGTACTGACTTTGATCTACTGAAACTCCTTGTTCATCTTTGGTTAGCTTCAGATGAGTAGCAGCTGGTGTCTTCTTATGAGCAGCAGATTCCATTCCAAACTTCTTCACTATGTTCTTGGCATATTTACTCTGTGAAATGAAGATTGTATCTTCCATTTGCTTGACTTGTAGTCCAAGAAAGTATGTCAGTTCACCAACTAAGCTCATTTCAAATTCTGACTGCATCTGCTGAACAAACAATTTGACCATCTTCTGAGACATCCCTCCAAACACTATATCATCCACATAAATCTGAGCAATCATCAGACTCCCACTTTCATCTTTCACAAACAAAGTCTTATCAGAACCTCCTTTTCTGTAACCTTGAGCCACAAGAAATTGAGTCAGCCTGTTATACCATGCTCTTGGTGCTTGTTTCAATCCATACAAGGCCTTCTTCAACTTGTACACGTGTTCTGGAAACTTAGGATCCACAAAACCCTTAGGCTGTTCAACATACACTTCTTCTTGCAGATAACCATTCAGAAATGCACTCTTGACATCCATCTGGAATAATTTGAATTTGAGAATGCAGGATACTCCCAACAGTAGTCTTATGGACTCTAGTCTGGCCACAGGTGCAAAGGTCTCATCAAAATCAAGTCCCTCAACTTGAGTATAACCCTGAGCAACCAACCTTGCTTTATTTCTGACCACAGTACCATTCTCATCTGTTTTATTCTTGTATATCCACTTAGTACCAATCACATTCAGCCCTTCAGGTCTTGGAACTAGATCCCACACTTCACTCCTTTTGAATTGATTCAACTCATCTTGCATTGCTTCAATCCAAAATTCATCAGTTAGGGCTTCTTTCACATTTTTAGGTTCAAACTTTGACACAAAGCATGAATCAGTAGCAGCAGCATCTGATCTCCTGGTTCTGACCCCTTGATCTAAGCTTCCAATGATTAAGTCTTTAGGATGATCCTTCTGAACTCTAATGGATGGCCCTTTACCATTTGGAACTTGATCTGTTTGATCTTCTGCTTCTTCAGACTCTGAATGCTTTTCTGCTTCTGAGGTTTGTTCTTCTGATACTTCAGACTCCGGAACAACTTCAGGATCATTCTTTTCATTCTCAGCAGACAAATCATCAATAACCACATTTATGGACTCCATCACAACCTTGGTTCTGGAATTAAACACCCTGTAAGCTCTGCTGTTCACTGAATAACCCAGGAATATGCCCTCATCAGACTTAGGATCCAGTTTTCTTCTATTCTCTCTGTCAGCCAAGATATAACATCTGCTCCCAAAAACATGGAAATATTTCACAGTTGGCTTCCTCCCTTTCCACAATTCATACAGAGTAGATGTTGTTCCCTTTTTCAAAGTGACTCTATTGTGTATGTAACATGTTGTGTTCATAGCTTCAGCCCAAAACATATATGGCAGCTTCTTAGCATGCAGCATAACCCTTGCACATTCTGCTAATGTTCTATTCTTCCTCTCAACTACACCATTTTGCTGAGGTGTGATAGGTGCAGAAAACTCATGCTTTATACCTTCAGAAGCACAGAATTCTGAAAAGCTCTTGTTTTCAAATTCTTTGCCATGATCACTTCTGATTCTGATAATCCCACTATCCTTCTCTCTTTGTAGTTGGATGCACATCTCTTTGAAAACTTCAAAAGTGTCAGACTTTTCTCTAACAAAGCTGACCTATGTGTATCTTGAGTAGTCATCTACCATTACAAAAGCATATCTCTTTCCTCCAATACTTTCAACTTGCATAGGCCCCATCAAATCCATATGAACAAGTTCTAGTACTTTAGTAGTTACCTGGTGAACTAATCTGGGATGAGACTTTCTTGTTTGTTTTCCAATTTGACAATCACCACAAACATTGTCCTCATTGATCTTCAGATTAGGTACACCTCTGATAGCTTCAGTACTTAGGATTTTTTTCATGCCTTTCAGATGCAGATGTCCCAGTTTCTGGTGCCAGAGTTTGACTTCCTCTTCTGAGCTCATAAGACAAGAAGTCAGACTTCTTTCTTCTTCAGAAACCCACAAATAACAATTGTCTTTGGATCTGCAGCCTCTCATTTGAATCTTATCTTCCTGATCAGTAACAATACACTCTAGTTTGTTAAAATTAACCTTCAATTCTTGATCACAAAGTTGGCTAATACTGATCAGATTAGAGGTTAATCCTTCCACCAGTAGCACATCATTAAGTCTGGGCAAACCTTCTCTGATCAAATCACCAATACCCAGAATCTGACCTTTTACACCATCTCCAAATGTCACATAACTTCTGGAGTATGATCTGATATTTCTCAGTAGCTTCTTCACACCAGTCATGTGCCTTGAACATCCACTATCAAAATATCAATCTTCTTTTGAAGTGGCTCTCAAAGAAGTATGAGCTATAAGACCTACATTCTGAACTTTGGGCTTCCATACCTTCTGAACATTGTGTCTGATAGCAGCTGGTTCCACTCTTCTATACTGAAAATGTTCAGGATAGCCATAAAGTTTGAAGCAGAATGGTTTGATATGCCCTTTCTTTCCACAATGATGACAGACCCATGAATGATTCCTCCTCCTTCTGTTTCTGAAAGATTTCTGGGGTTGCTTCTGAGGTAGCATCTGACCATGCTTCTGACCTTGCATCTGAACATGCTTCTGACCTTGCATCTGAGGTCTCTTCTGAGCTTGCTTCTGAGCTGGCATCTGGGCTTGCTTCTGAGGTCTCCTCTTTGATGTTCCAATCATAGAATCATGGGTTTGAGTAGCAGGAACAAAATTCATCTGTTTAGGAATCTGAGTCTGATCAACAAAACCTAAACCAGTTTTTCCTTGTTGCTGATTCCCCAAAATGTCCTCCAACTTATCAGTAGCAGAGTTCAACATCTTCACTTGCTTCTTCATTTGATCAAGTTGGGAGTTCAGTTGGTTCACTTCTTCTTTTAAATCTGAATTCTGCACTAACAGTTCACCTTTTTCAGCCTCCAGTTGAAGAATAGTCTCCTTCTGATCCAAAACTTGTTTGCAAACCTCAGCACTTCTGGTATACAGCTTCTTGTAGTTATCAGCTAGTTCATCATATGAGGTTTTACCAGCTTCAGACACAGAAGAAGCTTCAGACTCTGAGTCAGACTCTGAAAAAGTCTCAGACTCTAAAACAGCTTCCTTCTTCAAGATAGCTCCTGACCTTACTACCAGACCAGTATCACACATACCAGATTCACTGTCATCATCTTCTTCAGAACCATCATCAGACCATGCAACAGCTAGGCTCTTCTTCTGTCTCTTAAGAAAAGTAGGACATTCAGATTTGATATGCCCATAGCCCTCACACTCATAGCACTGCACACCTTTGGCTTGGTTACTTTTCTCCTCAGACTTGGTCTTCTTCTCATCAGTTTGTTGCTTTTTGTTATTGAATCTGAAATTCTGACCTTTGGCTTTGGCTTTTCTGTTAACATTCTTCAGAATCTTGTTGAATTGTTTTCCCAGCAACACTAGAGCTTCTGATAAGTCATCCTCCTCAGACTCTTGTTGATCATCAGCTTCAGCATTCACAGTAAAAGCTATACTTTTCCCTTTCTTATCAGGCTGTTTGCAGAATGCAGTCTCAAAATTTAACAAAGACCCAATCAGCTCCTCAACCTTCATAGCAGAAATATCATGAGCCTCCTCAATTGCAGTGACCTTCATGTCAAATCTTCTGGGCAGGGACCTGAGGATTTTTCTGACTAACTTCTCATCAGTCATCTTTTCTCCAAGTGAATCAAAAGAATTTGCCATGTCCAGCACATTCATGTAAAAATCCTGAATAGATTCATCTTCCTTCATCTTCAGGTTCTCAAATTTGGTGGTCAGCAGCTGCAATCTGGACATCTTCACCTTAGAAGTTCCTTCATGAGTGGTTTTCAGAATTTCCCAAGCATCCTTAGCCACAGTACATTGTTTGATAAGTCTGAACATGTTCTGGTCCACACCATTAAAGATTGCATTCAAAGCTTTTGAATTTCCCAGAGACAAGTCATCTTCAGCTCTGGTCCACTCCTCTTCAGGCTTCAACACTCCAGTTTTGTTACCATCTTTGTCCAAAACCTCAGGATGTTCCCAGCCTTTTATCACAGCTTTCCAAGTCCTGCTGTCAATAGACTTTAGAAAAGCACACATCCTTGACTTCCAATACTCATAGTTTGTGCCATCTAGTAGGGGTGGTCTATTGACATAGCCTCCTTCTCTATCCATGCTTGCCAGATATTAACTCCTCTGGATCTCACCCAATTTACAGGCAGGGTGCCTGCTCTGATGCCAATTGAAATTCTGGCCAGGCAATACTTAAGAGATACTAACAGGTTCTGAACCAACAGGTTCTGAACAGGACTTAGCACAATATAAAAGCAAATAATCAGCAGAAAAATAAAGTGCATGAAAGTAAAAGGCACACAAGGTTTGTTAACCCAGTTCGGAGTAAACACCTCCTACTCTGGGGGATACCAATCCAGGAAGGAAATCCACTATAGGATTTAACCCAAAGACTCAAGACACTGACTCCCAGTTCCCAGCCTTAGCAATTAAACTCCTCCTAGTCAGACTTCTACCCAACTCTGAGTATTAGAATCCTCTAACTTCCTATTCAAGCAACTAAACCCAGCTACTTGAACAACCCTTAACAATCCCCTGTTTTTGAACACAATTTCAATGATAACACTTCATTCGTACCTAAAGGCTTAGAATGAATTACAACTCAGTAAAAACTCTAAACCAACTCAGACAATGAGTGGTGTACAAATAAAACTCTAAGTTTAACACACAGACTCTATTCTCTGAATTATAACTCTCAATTCGTAAGTCTTGAATAGCAGCAGCCCTTCTCTATTTATAGCCTTCAGTCTTGCAGCATAAATAACAAACTAATCTTCTGATTTGATTTGTTACTGAAATAAGATTGGTCCAATAATGTAACAAATAAAACTGCATTGAATCTTTTAAAGATTATAACAGGAAAATATGAATTTCATATCTTTGAACCAAATCTTCAATAAAATCTTCTCCAAATAAATCAGCATTCTAGAAGCCATATGCGTGGATAAATCTTCAATAATTATTGCAAAGATTCGCGTAGAAATAACTTGAAAATAACCAACTTCTGATGAAGTCAACAGAAGTCAACGCAGGCATCAGAACCTGAACCAGCTTCTGAAGAGCTACAGAACTTCTGAAGAAGCATTCAGCTTCTGAAGTCATTTTGAGCTTCTGAACAGCTTCAAAATGAAAAACTTCCAACTGAAGAAATGTTCTAGATACGGAGATGCTTCTATTCAATACTTTGGTTTTGCCAAACAATGCAGCCAACACTAAAAGACTCAACAGTTTCAAACAATCGCTTCTTGTTGTTTTATGAGCAACCTTTCGAAAATCTGGATTTGCATATTCAAATGCCCACATCCAAACATCATCCTCAACAACATTAAACGGATATTCATGAACCATGACAGCAGTTGCAATTATTTCCCTCATCCTTTCATTTGAGTATCCAACACCAGAAGTAATAAAGGGGTTACCTGAACTCACACGCTTAAATGGAATAGTGGCTTGTCTCTTTTCTGTAGCTTCTTGCAATTTCTTGTGTGTTCAAACTACAAGATGTCGTTTCATTTGACTTGTGCTTGATCCTGCCGTACTAGTAGTATATTTTTTTTTACAATATGAAATTATGGCGCAGTAAAGTCCTGATGCTGAACGTAATGATCCAACACAGGAACAATGATGTAAAACAGAGTACAAAGTTTCAACGTTGATTTATGAGTAAAACATGCAAAACAATAACACACAAAAAGTAAAAGGCACAAGATGTTTGTTAACCCAGTTCGGTGACAAACACACCTACATCTGGAGGCTACCAAGCCAGGAGGAAGTCCACTAGTGTAGTCCTAGTTCTAAGTTCTCAGCAAACTCCAAGTTTACAACTTATCACCTAGCTACTACCCGTACTGACTTCAGCCTAGGAACTCCTAGACCTGAGATCCCATCTCACACCTACTCAATCAATCACTGCCCCAGTGATATCAGACTCAAATAACAAAGAAAGACGGAGACACACTCCAAACACACAAAAGTCGCTCTTGCTTAAAAAGCTTCAAGTGATCTACAAATACAACTCAATAAACACAGTCCTAAGCTTGCATCAAGGTGACACAAGAAAGGCTCACAATTAACACACTCAAAACCTAAGAATACTCTTTCAATGATGGCTTTGGTTTTTGTTGATTTCTTCCATAGTGGCGTCTTCTATTTATAGCCTTCAGCAGCAACATATATTTGAATCAAATATTCTTTTCAGAAATATATTGACACAAATATTCTTCATAAATATATTTTCTAAAGATCTCTTTGAAAATATATTCACAAATAAAACAATATCCAATCTGAAGAAATATATCTCTCGAAAATATTTTCCTTCTAGAAACACACGCAGCTTGGAGAACAAGTAACATGAAAGAATTCTTCAATTAAATCTTCAAAAGATCAGGTGAGATTATAAACAGCTCCAAGGCGCGAAAACAAGACTGCTTCTGAAAGTACTTCTGAAGTAAGTGCTTCTGAAGGTTCACCGTCTGAAGTTCTGCTTCTGAAGATTCAGCTTCTGAAGGTTCAGCTTCTGAAGGCTCTGCGTCTGAAGGTTCAGCTTCTGAGGTTCTGCGTCTGAAGACTCAGCTTCTGATGTTCAGCTTCTGAAGACGTACAACTTGCTTGTATATTGATTTTAGCAAAAATGAAGCCAACAACCAAATATCCAACACAATATTTGCAAACAGCTTTTAGCACAGCTTTAGTAATTTCAACTTCATCGAAATCTTTCCAAATTGCACTTGTTTTTTTCCTCTTTCTCCCAACAATTGGTTCTGCTTTCAGTTGCATTTTCTTCTGCTTGAGTTGGTTCTTCTTCATTTGCTTGAGTAGACATTTGTTGTACATAGTAAAAACAAGCATTAGTTAGTTACATAGATTAGCTAGTTACTAATTTACAAGCATTCAGTCCTGACATGCTATAGTATCATTATATCATGAATAAAGATATATCCTACTAGTAATAAGTATTAAATCAAAAGATGGGTGAGTTCAATAACTTGAGAACAAGAATGCATTCAACACCTTGTGGATTTGGAAATTAGGAGAATCATTAGGAAGATGGATAAGTACTTGGGAGGATATAAATAAAAAAATAAGATGGATAGCTACTGTTACATTGCAACCTTATATATTACCTCATAATTAGGATAACTATTGAAGTAAATCCACATCATGTTTACAAGTCATATTATTTCTTCAATAAGCCTGCTAAACAAACCTTAACTTTTTGAAGGTATATATGCTTGACAGAAAATAATAAAGTTGGCTCTAAACCAAGTAAATGTGTCCAAAAATGAAAAGAATCACATAAGAATAAAGAAATGGTTCAGAGGTTCTCAAGGACATTGTCTATAGTATCAGAATAAAAGAAAAAATGTATCAGATAAATGAAAAGAATCACATAAGAATAAAAGAATCACAATATTGCGAAAATAGTATCAGATACCATAGTTTCAGCCAACAAAAAACAAAAAAAAAACATAGTTTCAAACACATCAGTAACAAAAAAACCCATATTACTAGCAGGTTCCTCATATTAATAGGCTTAATTAGTGTCTTTCCTTCAATGCAATATTAGTGAACAAGGGAGTTATAAAAAAGGATCAAAACTAAACCAAGCTAAATGAACAATTTTGAAGCAAACTCATGAATATTCAACTCATCAGTAACAAAAAAACCCAAAAATGGAACCTGGAACTCATAATCCAATCGATGTATACATGTAGAGAGAGAGAGAGAGAGAAACAGAGAGAGAGAGCGAAATAGAGAGAAAGAGAGAGAGAGAGAGAGAGAGAGATGGAACCTGAATTGATAGAGATAACAACGGTGATTATGGTAGCCACGGCGGATGGCAGCGGCGGCGGATGTGCGGCTGTCTCTTCCTCTTCTCTTCACTATACGAGTTTCTATTTTTTAGAAGACAAAAGGGTTTGTATGTTTAATATACGAGTTTCTGTTTCACTCTCTCTCTCCCTACATGTATCAATTATTTTAATATAAATAAAAAAAAAATATTTTTTAATAGGTATGTATTAACATGCCGGCCTATAGGCTTTTTCGAAAGCCTAAGCCTGACCTAATTAACTAAACAGACTTTTTAAAAAGCTTAAGCCTAAGCCTCTAAACTAAACAGGCCAGGCCTAAATAGGCCAGGTCTAAATAGGTCAGGCCGTAGGCCCATGTAGGCCGGCCTAGCCTATTCCCAACCCTAACCAAAATAAAAAAACACCTATGTGTGTTTCGTTTGAGAAATGATATTTTTACCACCATTTTATAACAATTTGTTGACAATTTTCTTTCTCATACTTACATTATATTTTTACTTGGTTTTCGTGTCAATACATCAATTTCTTTGTAAAAATATGGTTGTTCATTAGGTTGTCAAACAAATGGATTGGTTTTCGAGTCAATACATCAGTTTCTTTGTAAAATTATGGTTGTTCATTAAGTTTTCAAACAAATGGATGTTTTTTTTTTTACTTGACATTGTCATCACCACCGGTAACACCACCAAAGCGACACCGTATCCAACCTCATCTTTCTCCCTTCACATTCGCCATAAACCCTATTTTTCTTCTAAAACCCGCCATGATTGACCTTAGAAAACTGAGATTAACATCCACATTTTTCAATCTCACCCAAAATCACACCAATCTTAAACCCTCCCTAAACCCGAGATTTTACAACACAGCGAAAAAACCAATTCTATTAGATTCAAAACCTAAAGTTCTCTCAAAATTAACCATTAAAGAAGCCCAAGCTGCATTGTTAGAATATCTTCATTCCACAAGAAGCTTGCAGTTTTTAGACGCAGATAACATGTGCAAAAACTCGCCTTTTTTCCTTCAAAATCTCGTCCACAAAACCCTAAAAAACGAGAAATCGATTAACACGAAACGATTAATTTCTCGCCACCTGCGTTACAACCCTATTAACGAATTCGAACCCTTTTTCGAGAGTTTGGGTTTGAAGCCTTCTGAATATGAATCTTTGCTTCCACGTGATTTGATTTTCCTCAACGATGATCCTCTTTTGATGGCGAATTATCACACTCTGTGTAACTATGGTGTTCCTCGATCCAAAATGGGGAAAGTTTTCAAACAAGCGCCTCAAGTTTTTAAATTTGAAAATGGGGTTTTGATTTCGAAGATCAAGGCTTATGAAAATTTGGGTATTTCGGCTTCGATTTTAGTGAATGCTGTTGCTGTAAGTCCAGGGATCTTGGTTGGAGATGTTAATGTTGAATTTGTTAAGGTTGTTGAGATGTTGAAGAATATTGTTGCAAAGGGTGGTGATGATGATTTTGATAGTGGTTGGATTCAGTGGCATTTTTTGGATGAGGTTTCTTGTAATTGGGGTTTAATGCTTGAGCTATTGTGCTTGCTTTCGAATGTTGGTTTCGGTGAGAAACAGTTGGCTGAGATTATTCACCGCAGTCCTTGTATTGTTTTTGAAGAATCAGGAGGCAAGACACTCTCAATGATTGGTTTTTTGGTCAAATTTGGATTGTCTGTGAACCAGATTGCCCTCTTGTTTCTCGAGTTTCCACAGATTTCTATGGTCAAGTTTTTCGCTAACTTGAGGGTGTGTCTTCAGCTTCTGGCTGAAATTGAGATGGAAGCTAAAGAGATTGGAAAGATTTTCCAGTCTCACACAATACTTGCGGGTTCCAATACTCTAAAGACAACTAAGAGTTTGCTTGGTTGCTTGAATGTAGGCAAGAGGCGTCTATGTAGCATAATGCAGGATAATCCTCATGAAATGAAGAACTGGGTTCTTGGAAAAAGAGTTAAGCCTATGGTTGGCTTAAGGGATCTGGAAGAGGAGAAATCGAGGGCAGGGAAGACAGCGTTCTTGTTGCGCTTAGGTTATGTTGAAAACACGAAAGAAATGGATTCGGCGTTTAAGGTGTTCAGAGGTAAGGGAGCTGAGCTTCAGGAGAGATTTGATTTTATTGTTAATGCTGGATTGACACGTGATGAAGTTCGTAGAATGATTAGAGTTTCACCTCAGATTCTTAATCAGAACACAGATAGGGTCAAGATGAAAATTGAGTATCTTGTAAAGAAAGGATTTTCTGTATCAGATTTAGTGAGTTTTCCATCATATCTTTCCTATAAATCTCCAAGAGTTAAGCTTAGGTTGTCAATGTATAACTGGCTCGTAGACCATGGGGCTGTAAATCCCGGGCTTGCTTTGAGCACCATTATCGCATGCACAGATAATATATTCTTACAAAGTTATGTAAAACGCCATCCGTCTGGCCTTCAAGTTTGGGAAGAGTTGCAAAAAGAAATTCATTCTGAAGACTTGTGAATAATCAGTTCTGGAATGCATAATGATGGTTTAATCTGGCAAAAACAAATACCAATTAAACTGCAATTGGCATTTTGAAACAAATCACTTCAAGTTAACTTAAAAAGAGGTCTGCGACCACGATTTGGATTGTGATATCAAAGTTTTTTATGTCTTTCTCCTCGCAACTCGACTGCAATTGAAGTTGCATCAGGTGCACTTGACCGTGATTCCTTGCAATAACAAAAATTGCAAAGCCATCGTGGTTTGAAACCATCTAGCTAGCAACCATTATGCTGATATGAAACCAACAGGGACAGCTAAAGAACGGCAGCTTTCATGAGCAAGCATCATAGGTGATTGCTGATTGCAAATTTTAGACGTGACTCAAGAATGTTGGGTAGGTACACAATCTTCACTGTATGTAGGTGCTTACATACCCTAGTTACATTGGAGATTACTGTCCCAAGTGGTTTTGGTTTTGATGCTAAAACTGTTCCTCGTGTATGAGAAACTGTATATTTTAATTATTGCAAGCGATATAACCAGGTTCATTGGGTTATAGGCTATCAAAATTAACATGAATCAATTTTCTCCTCCAATGAGATTTTAAAAGAATACAGATGCAATCATTGGGTTATAGGCTATCAAAGTTAGCATGACTCAATTCTCTGCTACACTAAACTACTCTGCAATCATTTTAGATGCAAACTTTGCCAGTTGACAAAGATCGAACGACCCTTATAGTGAGGTGGTATATTTTAAATTCAATTCAGTTTAATAGTTTAAAAATGGGTTTTTTGAGATTTTCATGTAACGGCTGAGATTTGCAACTTCTATAACTCACATCTGGAGAGAATACAAACAATTAAGATTCACAGTTTACACTTGCAATTTGGAATGAAATTATGTAATTATGTAATAGTATGTATGTACCACTGAAGCCACACGTTGGACAGAGATTTATATTATCCATCACTTGATATTTTTGGACAATATTGTGTTTGTATAGGTAGAAGTGGAGGTTGTAGTAATATCAAAATGTTGCAAAGAACTCCATAGTGCATCCAGTAGAATATCCAATCTTCTATGTACTGGCGATGTATGTATCACATCCACTAGTGTTATTACATTAAACTGATTTAAGCCTGTGGCTTAACTATGTGACTGAGAGCACTGGCGTTTATGTCCCAATCCGATCCCCCACAACACTGCATAACAGCCTCTATATTGGAGCCAGCTGAAATTATTCGAAACCTTCATAATTAATTAATTGATCATATATATGCTTTGTATTCTTCTAATTCCCTGTATAATAGTATAACAATTACTCTCTCCGTCCCTGTTTATAGGAGTAATTTACAAAAATCACTGGTATTAAGAAAAGTTGTTGGAGTAATAAAATTATCTCAAATGTGTGTCATGATTATTAAATTACCCCTTAATTAAATATATATTTAATGTTAACTTTTCATATATCAAGACAAATTGGTAGTATTAATAAGGGGTATATTTGAAAAAGAGCTATGCTATACGTTACGAAACACGGCAAACACGAACTTTGACGAAGGAGTTTTAAACTGACCATTCTTGGGTAAAAGGGTAATATAGAAATAAGTGGAGGATAGATATGTAATTGTAAATTTAACACAATGCAATTCTTGCATTTCGTCTTTAGGCTTTTCGTAACAATTAGCATTTGCCTTTGAAAAAAGTAATCAATGCATCTAGAAATTTGTATATGATCTTATATTTATGGACAATTTTTTTTTTGTAAACTACTCCTATAAAAAGGAACGGAGGGAGTACTCAATTGTCGGATACATATACACAATTGGCCGAACTTCATGATCAATCATTTTTGTTTTTGTGAGTTTATCTTCTTACTTTAGTACTACTACTAGATTTACTATTCTAACAATTTTATGACAATAATTTAACCAAGGCTTGTCTGCGATAAATTCAAAAAACAAAAATTAAGAAAATATGTGGCATTGAGCTATTACTGGATTAGGATTCCTCCACAAGATTACTTGGAATTGCTGCCTTTCTTGTTAGGGGTAAAACTTTTTTTGGAATCATCAAATGCAAACTTTAAAGCAACGAATTTAATTGTAGCTAACTACCATTCATATCCTAACTTTAAAAGTCTAGATGTAGATTAGGTGGATCACTTCAATTGCCCAATGAATTTCATAATTTCAATTCTGTAAACTTTTCTAAGCAAACCTAGAGTCTAATACTAAGGCGAAATGTTAAAAACAATTTTTTTATGGTCTTGTTAAGAATTTAAAAATGGAAATGATGTATAAACTTTATATAAAAAAAGTTACTTTTTAATTCAATGTGTTAAATGCATCATTCTTAAGATAAAATTTTATCTTTAGACTTATTACCAAATGTTTTAGAGACGTTTGTTAGCATTTTTCTTTTTTAATATTCTCTCTAATAATCATTACTATTTTATTATATAAAATCAATATAGATCTACATTGTTGAACTGAGTCCCACGTAAAATAATGATATCTAGACAGTTTTCATTCAATAAAGAGATAGTGAGTATTAGAAAAAATATTATTAGAACTCTTCAACATAAATTGACATTTCATTAGATGGTTAAATATTTGACTCTATTTGAAACTCGTTAAACTGAAATCATTACAACCAAACATTGGCTTTATGGCGGGTCCAATGGTTAAGCTGTGTTAATCATTTTGGATTTTAAATTGAGTGGAGGTTAAGAAGTACTAGTACTTATTAAAAAATTATTTAATGAATTTCTTGGTGTTTTATTGTATAATGAATATTTAATTTTTATGTTAATTTGTTAAGTTCATGACGCTTGTTTTAATACCTTTATCATCACCAATCAGTAACAAATTTAAATTCAGTTGAAAAATAGAGTTTAGTTTAGTTGTACTACTTATCTGACTATGAATGTATGTGAGTGTTTGTGGGCTCCCCTACTTCAGCATTTCCATGCCATGCTCCTAACAATTTAGATGTTAATTATTGGCTTCTCCATGCACTATCCTGCAAGGATTTTAAGAGATCCAAATCTTATGCACAAAAACCTTTTAACCCCATTGAGGTTGCAGACAGCAGCGTGCCCAGCCTTGTGTTGTTCCTAGTGCGGTACGAGATTATTTATGATAACAAGATTGAAATTCAATCATTATTGCAACTTGCATAAATGGGGACATTTTTAAAGGATCAACAAATGCAACATGCTAAATTTGTTTATGATAATGAGGTCATTGTTACTTGTATTAATGGTCTCATTGTCCTGCTGAATTAGAATTAGAAATTGTAGTAAGTTCAGGATTGTGAGCTTCTCTTTTATGAGTTTGTAATATCTTTAGCAGTTCAGGATTGGTCACTTTCAATAACATGGCTGGGGTGTGCCCCTTCTCTATTGAACAATCTATCTCCAGTGTAATGCTTTTGACTTGCTTTAATATAAGGTCTCTGTTTTTTTTTTTTTTTTTTACATGTTAATATAATTTATTTTTTTAACAAAATATAAGCTCCTTTTTTAGGGGAAACTTCAAGAAAAACACCATCATTAATTTTTGTAACAAAAACAATAAACGAAATTTAAATTATAATTAGTTCAGTAAATGGTCTTTTATACTAGTGCAACTTTACCATATAACCTTCCAAAAAAAATTACTTTACCATATAACCTTAGGCACCGATAAAGATTGATTGTGTTGGAAACAAATACCATTTTCAGAAAAGACCAATTTTCAAACCTTCTTCAAATTTTTAAAATTGAAAATAAAACAAAAGCAAAATGGATGGAAGAACTCCCTGACTCAGGATAAGTCTCACATGTGGGGATATACCATGCGTAATTATTAAAAAATTTGAAAAAATTATGATACTTTGTATGATTAATATTTGTTTCTATATTTATGTTCTTTATTGAATAATAAAACCATTAGACATAGCTACATAGGATCTATGACACTAGGATTTTCGTTAGGTAAGACACTATGTGGCATGACTTGAACTGTTGTTTAAAGAGATTCAAAATTCGATCTCTACGCTTGACAAATTTGTCTTCTCCCTAACAAATTAACTATTATAATTAACATTTACTTCGTAAAAAAACAAATATATATATATATATATATATATATGGAAAAAACAACTATTTATAGAATGCAAAATTAACCAATCAACAATTAAAACAAATATTCTTATACAGAGTAGATCAAGTTTTTAAAATTTCATATAATTAAATAATTGTTTAGCAACATAACGTGGCACAAGCCGTAGATTTTTGGGACACTTAACCATTAGGTCCAAGATTTGATCAATGGTCTCTTAACCATTAAATGGATCTCAATTATCCAAGAAATTAGTAGTTGTGCGCGGATGATACATTTAATTTTAGAAGAAAAAATTGTATAATATTTTGTCTTATCATATTTTTTAGTTTTTGGGTTACCACGTTGCTCGGACGAAGTTTTCGAGAATGGATTCTCTAAAGTGTAATTCTCTCAATTTTTTTCAATCGTTACATCTCAACATGCACTCAATATCCTCTTTTCGTTGTAATTTTATATCTCTTTCTCTCTCTCTCGTATTTAATAGTGTAGATGTAACAATTGAGACCAATTGAGAGAATTCCAGTTGAGAGAATCTATTCCCGAAGTTTCCACTGTTGTTTAACAATGACTCTTCTTTGTTGAACAACTAATCTCCGACAGAGAATCTATGAGATATACAAGATAAATTCTCTCCTTTCAATCCAATTCATACACAAGAATCAGCGATCAAACACTTGCTTAAAAAATCAAAATCTCTTACCACGAATTCATTGTTGGTATTGTCACACTTCCCATTAACCTATAAGATGGTATAATGGCTAAAAAATTAGCTTAAGATATATATCCTTACCAATTAAGATACAACAACATATATCCAATATGTCTAGGAATAAAGTGAAACATGAAAAATATTTAAGGGACCAAAAGTGAACGTTTTTTAACACAAACTAACGGAATGGACCAAAGTGACTAACATAGAATACTTTTATTAATTAAGAGACCAATATGAAACCTGAAAAATATTTAAGGGACCAAAAATGTAATTTATATTATTTTATTTTATATAGAATAAGTATATGTTGAAGTTTAGTACCTAGTTTTACAACAGCAATTTTTGGAGTAGTATGTGTGTGTATAAGAGAGAGAATAATAACTCCTCCAGCTATCTTCCATTTTGTATCTATTGTTTCCATCCATCTTCCTTCCGCTCTAATGCAGTAGTACTCATTACTGCTCTCTCTATAACTCTCTAAACCTAGTTCTCCATTTTTCCAAAAAAACTCAATCTTTAACCTTCTAAATCCTTTTACCACTCTCTATCATCAGATCAAAATTTTCACCACACAAATAAACCAGTTTTTTATCTGATTTTCTAAAATGGGTTGTCTTTGAGATACAAAAAGTGGATTCAACAAACAGGGTCAGTTTCATTTCTCTTCTGCATCTCTTCTTTCATCACTTTCAATTATTACCTGTTCAATTTTATTGCTTTTTTTTTTGTGTATATGTTTATCATAATCTGTTTTTTGTATCTTATAATGAAAAGGGTAACTGAATTAATTTATTTTTATTTATATAGTTTTGTTTTTCTTACTATTTAGATTCAGATGAGTTGATGATGAAGTCTTATTACATTTGCACAGTACTAGATCGAACATGCGTTTTGAAAAAGTTCATAATATCTGTGTTTATAAGCTGCTTCTGTGGTTTCTTTGCTATGAAATTCAGTTTTTTGCATTTTGGGTTTCCTCTAAACTATTGCCAAGATTTTTTTGAAAGGAAACTATTGCCAAGAATTTGAAAAGGGTTTCATTTGTTTTGTTTAGGATTAGGTGATCTGTGATATGGTTTGGTTTTTTTGTTGATATGGAGAATGATTTGAAATGTAAAATTTTCACTGCTATATGTGTTTGTGATTTTTATTGTGTGAAAAAATGGAAATAACTTGATCCTTTGATTGGTTGTTCAGAATTTGAATTTTGAGCAGTAGTAAGATGCAAGTACAGTGCTTGCGCCTGTTGTGTTGCTTCTGATTATTGACAACTGAGTGCATGTTCGGGATCATGGTGAGTTAGACGAAATCATGGCTGCACCATGATTTTGTGAAAGCTCCAGAATGTAGCTTTTGTCAAAATCATGGTGGTTCATGTGATTCTGCCAAACTCGCCGTCAATCCAAACATGCATTCTTTTTATGTTGTACATTTGAAAGCCTGAGCGTGTGTAACAACAATATTTAGAAGTTCTTGCTGTTGGCTCTAATCAGAATCAGAATTTTAACTCATGTACTCTTTATTTGATTCTAACATAGTAAAAAACTGAAGAGGAATTATCATGGTATACTTGATACTATCTGTTAATAATTGATTCAAGTAATAGTTAATGGATCTGAGAGGAAGTGTGGAAAAGTGGTTGGAAGGTAACATCTCACAAAAATCGATGTGCAGTTTTAACAACTATCTTTTAAACCTCGTGGTTTAAGTTTGACATTTTTCATTGTCATTAAGTTTTTTATATTTGTTTGGACTTTCAAGCATTGTTGTTTTCTGTGTGCAGATTTCTTGTAGGTATATTTAGTGCCATTCTGTCAACTAGGTTCTTTGATCATGGGTAGAGGCAGAGGAAAAGGGAAGAAGCAATCTGCGATTGTTGAGGATTTTGTAAGCGATGAAGAGGATAAAGTACCAGCTCACAGAAAAAGAGGAAGACCAGTAAAGCCGGTGACGGATGAAAATGAAGAAGTTGAAGTAACTGAAAAGATAGAGAAAGATGAGGAGAATGTAAATGGTAATGTTTCCAACGGTGATTTGAAAACTCAGGTTATCACGGTGAATAAAAGGAAAAGGAAGAGGTCTTCACAGGTTAAAGAAAAGATAGAACCAATGAAAGAGGAAAATGGCGTCCGAGCTAAGTCTAGCCCTGGTGATTCAGTGAAGTCTCCTGGATTCCGACAAAATGGAAGCAGGCGTAAAAGCAAGCCTCGCCGTGCTGCTGAAGCTGGTGTAGATTGCAAGTGAACAAGGTTTTTTGGTAATAGTTTCATGACCTTGAAATTGCTGGAACTCTGCTATCACAAGTCAGGGTTCCTTTGATTATACAAGGCTTGTTATGGCTGCTTATTATTATTATTGTAACTTTCATATGCTTATTCCAAAAAAGGCTTATTTTAGCTTTGAGGATTTATAGTAAGACCATGCTTCTATAGTCTTCTATAGAGAGATACTATCCTAAAAGGATCTATTGAAATTTTGTAGATATTCTTTTATCATGGGTTTGTATAAACTGATTTCCTCTTGCTTTCACAAAGTGTCTGATGGCACATTTGTTTACTTGACGTGTATGTATGTGATGCCAAGTACTCTAACTCATGCAAGACAAAGATTGTGCAAAATGAATGGTTCAATTTCAATTGAGGTTCATACTAACTGCATGTTGCTAAAACTAAGCCTTCACTTGAGGGGTTCATTTTCTTAGGAGTAAATAGTTAAATTAGTTATTTTTTTCATATACAACTTAAATGATAGAAACCATGCATGAGATGCTTGAATGTCCATTCAGTTGGTCAAATTGGTCTGCACATTATCTGGCTAAAATTAGAACTAATAAAGGCATGCTACCTTTGAAGCACATGTCAAGAGACAGCTTTCCAACTCCTCTCATAATTGTAACAACATTACTCCATCTTCTCCTACTGTTGTCAATGAAAACATTCAAAGCAGAGGTCCCAAACCCACATTCAAGAACTTGCAACTTAGTAATGGGTCTTATGCCAGTTCGGCCTTTTAAATTTTGACATGGGTTTAGTGTATTTTTTATCATTCAGGTTATGTTTAGTAGTATGCATTCATATTGGAGACTAGAGAGAAGACAGGGGAAGATGAAAATGAAAGGGGAGAAAAAAAGAAGGGCATAGATGAATGTGTTCTACTTTGAGAATCAGATCAAGTGATTGACAAGAAGTATAATTTAAAACAAAACCTAACAAAATTGAGATGGTTTTGATAAAGGGTGATGCTGGGCAGCTATAAGCTAACAGTTTGATGACAATTGACAAAAAGAAAAAAAAGAAGACACCCTTTTATGTCATAAGCTACTAGTTTTTAGCTGTTCGACCTTGCCCATTATCTGGCTCTCAATTTCCTTTTGTTGATCCTTATATTACATCTTATTTGTCAATGCTTCAACCAATTATTTTAAGATATCAATATCCTTGCACATTAGAATAATTCGATTGAAATATCTCCACACGACTAAGGGGTGAGTACTCTATGGAAATGAAAGAAATGAAAGCTAATACTTTAAGCTTTCACTTTAGAGACACATACCATTCAAAAAAAAAAAATTGTTGCTCGAGTGGTCCTGGAAATGGATCATCTTCCGTGATTTTTTTTTTTTTGCAGTGAATCTAAGCCACTGATTCATCTTAGCCCACATATTGTTTGGGTGATGTTACATGAAAATTTATAGGTGTGTCACATAACACACTCATACCCCACAATTTCATACTTACCTTTTTTTTTTCCTCTCTTTTAGATCAACTTTAAATTGCTATTTATAGTGAACAAATGTGTAAAATTGTCCCCTAAAAGAAATTGTAAAATTGTGCCCTATAGGCTATAAATGGTTATTTGTGTTTTTTTTTAAAAAATATACAATAGCAATTTATGGCACATTAATAAATATAAATTGTAAATTGCAGTTTACAATGAGAAAATTGAAATCTCTTTTTTGAGCCGCAGCCTAAAACTTTAGTTTCTTCTCCATCCATCAAATAAGGCTTACAATATTATAAAGTAATTAGGGAAATGTTAACGACTGCCCCGGGGCACTTTTAAGACCTTTAAAGGGTAACTTTTTATGCAAATATGTGTAATCAATGCATTGAAAATCGAAATATTTGACTTTTTTATAAAATAATTTCTTTTTTTGGAATCCTTAAAGAGTGCCCCGGGGCACTCGTTAACAAGACCTAAGTAATTAATACATTCATCATTGAACAAACCAAGAACAAATAGCCACCAAAGTAAAGGTAAATGACTTATTATTAAGATTTTTAGTCACAATATTATCCCATCTAAAGTATATTTAGATAAAATATATGAAAATTTTCTAGTCACAAGGGATTCTGATCTAGAATTACAAATTTACAACTAAAATGACTAACAAATTCCACAGTAGGGATTGCCCGGAAAAAAGTGGACATGAATTAGGGGCGAATAAGATTTGATTTGAACATGAAACCAAATATCACAGTGTTTACCAAAATACATTTATTGGTATATATATCTCAACAAACTACTAATATTACTTTGATCATATCCACTAGATATTTTTATCTAATTTTTTCATTAATTTATAATTTTTTTGGTAGAAAAAATAAATGTATAATTTAATTGTAAATTATTGTACTAAATATTAATTTTTTCAAATTATTTTTTGTAGAAATTATTTAAATATAAGTTGATTCAATAAATTCAATCAATTTTATATTTTATTTGTTAAAAACGTTAAGATAGACAGTGAGTGTCATTCTATCTGCTCTTTGTATTGCATTAAGGGTCGCCATTATTTATATCTAATTCATTGTATTCCCTTTCCAATACCATTTACTTCCGAACCTTGTATCTTTTGTCTTTTCTTTTCTAGTGTATAATGTTGAGAAATTAGCTTAATATTTGAAAGCATTATTGTTAGCGATTGTAATTTTAAATGTGAAGAAAAGATTGTTTGTTAACAAAAAGAATTACCAATGACATATATGCCAGGTGGAGTTTAGCATGGGAAAGGAGAGTTGTTTCCCATCATGGAAAAGTTTTTAGATCAAATATAGACCATAAGGTTATCATAGACATTCACCACAAGATTTTTTTCACTCTCCTTCATGTCTCTCTCACTCACCACTTATAGCAACCTGACTTAACCCATTTAACAACATTCAATCCATGGCAGAGAAACCCATTAAGCTCCTCCTCTTCCCTCCCTAGACATTCAATTCATGCGATCAACAACAAGATCTAGGTATTCAGATTCATAGCATCAAGATCCAATCATAATCAACAACAACTTCATCATATAATCATTTCACAAAAAAAAAAAGAACACATAACAAGATCTAGGTATTCAGATTCATAGGCAAACAAAATGGAAACATGAAAAATAAAAATAAAAAACAATGAAAATAAAATCCGATTCAGTTGAATTAAACGAAAATCAACTTGTGTATAGTAACCTCAAATAGAAAACTATTAACTTCTTATTTCAATTGGTTAAACACATGCCCTTTAATTTTCTTTTATAATTTGATTCCATCTCTGCTTTCAGCTATATATCACTCTTTTATATACAGTACTTTTTGTAATTAAAGTACTAGCCAGTAGCAAGAAAATATTAATTAATATGTATATTTTAGAGATCGATGATGCAAGAAGAGAAGCAGCACAAAATTTATGGAGGTTCCAGTTCGTTGAAGAAGAAATGCAGTGGGGCGAGCCAGGTTTGATATTCTCCGGCGGTGATGTATCACAATATACCTGGAAAGGCTTTTGTAAAGCAACGTGAATTTCATATCTGTGAAAAAATTCGGTATTCATGGGGTTGAAAGATTGGATATGATATTGAAGGAGAGAGATGTTGGTGGAAGACGGTGACAAAAATATATAGTGTTGAGAGTGTATAGTAAGACTGTGTTATTTACCTGATCTAATGGCTAACATTAACTTTCCTATCATGGGAAACAACTCTCCTTTCCCACCCTATCATGAGGACCTATAAATAATGACTATCGCTAGACATCGCATTTTTTACTTTAGCGTGATAGTTCTAACTCCAATCATCATTTGTTTCTATCTATGCAAATGTTTCTAAGAAGCCAGAGATAATGGAAAAGTTTGATAACGGAATACAGTCAAATATGTTTTTTTTTTGGAGCTGTCTAGTTTTTTCATATTGTCTGCTTAATTACATAACACAGTTGTATTTTCTTCTAAATGTGTATCAGAAAAGCATTTGCAACCAATCTCAATTGTCCTCGTGATGGCCTATTAGTATGTCGATGACTATTCTAATGATTATCTAGATGGTTATCTATTAACAAAGGTAGAAGTGTTTTAAATCTTGTAGGAGAACATAAATATTGGAAATAAAGTTCCAGCTCTCTTGATATGTTAGTTATCTTGAAGCGACGCAATGATGATGAGTTGATTTAACATTACACCAAGATAATTAATATTAATTCATATGTTTATAAACTTGTTGTAAAGTTTTATTTTGATCATTTGTTACAGGAGAAAAAACCGGATGAAGAACTAATCAAGTCAATTTTCTCCAAGGTGAGTTTTATGCATGTCATATTCTTCAATTAATTATTTTACTGTAAATTTTTTCTCTTTCTTTTGAAATTAACTATATCATGTTTTTGTATTATTTTAAACAGAAAAAAGAAGTGCATGTTGCTAGAATCACCGATGAGAAATTTGAAAATTCAATTAAGCTAAAGGTACCATGTTTTGAAATTAATTACATTGTTTTGAAATTAATTATATACTTGTTTGTTTCCAACATTTTGATTATATCTTGACTATGTAGATAATTGTTTTGAAATTAATTATATGCTTGTTTGTCACAATTTTGATTATATCTTTGTATATGTATGCAGTTAGAATCTTTGATTATCTTGCGGGTGTTTACAGTGTGTTTTGGATCGGTTATGAGACAAAAAGTCATCTGATATCTAAAATAAAAATCATGTTCGTTTTGATTAAAAATCATGTTCGTTTTGATTAAAAAAAATATTTGATCAAATATATGTAGTTTAATTTAGATTGGTTATCTAGAATGCAACATGTAAATTTTTTTATTAATATTAATATTACACATACACGATAAAGTAATAAGTTTAATGAAAAATATAACATAAAATCTATTAAAAAATTAAGTATAGTGCAACATAAAGAGAGAAAGGAAAAAAAAGAGACAAAGGAATAAATAAAGGCAAATGTGAGACCAAATAAATTATTAACATTATTGATGTTTCTCGTCTAATTCAAGTGGCAACTATTGTAATTTATAATTTGTTCATAAAATAATGGAATGTTACAAAATTTCATGCGAATATTTAAAAAAAAAGTTAGTTATTTGATAGATAATACATAAATAACATATAACAATCAATTTGTATTTCAAAAATATATAATATGCATCTCACATTACATGCATGACTTAAGAAGTCATATTTACTACATGAAAAATTAGGAAGATATGTATTATTTGAAAAATATATTTGTGGTTCGTACATATAGTTGGTGATTAATTTTTTGTGTGCTTGAAATGCTTAACTTTAAGAGTCGTATTTAATGTATGAGAATGAGAAAAAAAACCAATTGTAAGTCATTTATCTAATATATAAAATTGTTATTTTAATTTAAAATGAATGATATATTAATTGTGTTGTTTACTTTTTAGGTCATTTCATATCAACGAGTTGAATACATTTAGTTGTTTGTTGGGACTTTGACACGGTCGATTTTGAGAAAACTAGTTAGTAGTATTATATTGTGTTGTCTGCTTTGATATTTATTATATTTACTAGGTATATAACCGTGCGTTGCACGAGTTTCATTAAAATACATATACATTCTTTCAAAAAAAAAAAAAATATATATATATATATATAATTTTTGTAAAAATGGAAAAAAAAAATTCAAGTATAATCACATATAGTTTTGTGATCGAATGTGTTTTAAAAATTCCGTCAATTTTTCCTTGGTCTTTAATTTATTAAAAATTGCATTAATTTATCTTGTATTTCGACAAACGTCAAATACAATATCAAACTCATAGAAGTGTGCACACTCTTTGTTCTTCATCTCTCCCATGTGTGAAATCCCCCCATATAAGTTTCTTATCCTAAAAGCATCTTATTTCTTTTGCTCATAACGCTTATGCACAAAAGATAAATGGATGTAATTGGTTATTTGATCGTAAGGTAAAGATAACTTTGGATTTATTGTTCTTAAACAATATTATTCCTAAACTATTTACATATTGCTTTTGATATTTTTTAATGATATTGCACTACAAGAATTCTTAATATTACTAACAAATTTAAAATTGCATTACTGAGGGAATTAGACCCTCAGTAATTACTGGCGGAATAAACCTTCAGTAACAAAAAATAAACCCTCACTAACGTTATTGACGGAAAAAACCCTCAATAATTCAGTGATTTTCATTATTGAGGGACAAATCCGTCAGTAATATTAATAACGAACTTGCCTTTGCATTACTGACGGAATTTTTCCGCCACTAATGGTAACGTGGGCCTGCAATTCTTGCCTTGCATTACTGGCGGAATTTTTCCGCCACTAATGGTAATGTGGGACAACAATTCTTGTCTTTGCATTACTGGCGGAATTAAATCTGTCAGTAATGTAACCAATCCGCCAGTAACGACATAAATCCGCCAGTAATAATGTGATTTAAATATCCGTCAGAAATGTAAAAAATCCGTCAGTAACGCTAGTAACGTTTTCAACTAAATCCGTCAGTAAAACCAAAAATCTGCCAGTAATGGTCGGTGCTGGTAATAAACAAATCCGTCAGTAATGAAACAAAATCCGCCAGTAAGCTCATTCATTTTGGAAATTTTTTTGCCGTATGTAATCCTTCTCATCTTCTATCCTTCATTTACAACAACCATTTATCTCTCTAAAACAATTCTCTAACATCTTTCTACTACATTTCTTCAACTTTTTTCTAAACAATTTTTTTTCTCATCAAGGTAAAGACTTATTTCTTTTAATAATGTTGTATTGAAATTATTTTTGTGATTATTTTAATTTTGATAACTTTTAAATTTTTATATAGTTGATATTCTATACATTAAGCAGTTTATTGGTGGTGTTGATGAGAGCATTTATTACAGTGAGACTCTAATTGGCACAAGGTTAGTAGTCAAATTAAAATTGTAGAATTTTTTTGTTTAATAACTAGTTATAAACCCGTGCTTCGCACGGGTTGCATTTCTAGAATTGATTATAATTTTTTTATGGAATAATAAGTTATTTAACTATAAAAATTAAATGAAAATGATGATTTATAAATGTTTTGTGGAGGAATATAAAAATCTATGTTGACGAACTTAAATTCTAATTGTCGATGAATATTAAAATCAGACGATGAATTTAAATTCTAATTGTCGATGAACATTAGAATTATTTATTTAAATGTCTAATATAGGAATATAAAAATAAAATGTAGATAACAAAGATAAAAAAGATGATTGTAAAACTGACAAAACTAAACATGTGGCTTGGCAACTGAAACATTAGTTTCAAATATTCTATAGGCAATCTATAAGGAATAAAGATCTATGATTCTTTTTCCTGCCAATATATCTGGCTGGTCTATATATTATGCAGCATACCTTATATATTTGTTCCCAACTGAAATTGAACTTTTCAAAAGTGTCCATCAGATATGTATGAAATAACTTTTAGAATTTAAACGGGTTGCATAAATACGGGTTGCATTTTTTAAAATTTAAACGATTAAGAAATTTTGTAGAATGATATAATTTTCTGTAGAATTATATTAGACATGAGATTTTAATATCTTACTTTATAAATTGTTATCCAATTGGGTGCATTTGACATAATTTGATATAAATATTGCATGTAAATAAATAATCTGAAATACAAATTTCAAGTTGAAAGGTAGTAAAAACATTAAAACATTACTAATAGTTTTGAGAGGTATAACACGAACAAAACACTCTAACAAAAGGAATAGACAGAAAATAATGAAAACTAATTAGGAACTGTTGTCGAAACCTTAATAAGTTCGAAGCAATTTTGTTGTTAAAAAAAAGTTTGAAGCAATCTTGTTCACAAACTTAAACTTGAATACATCTCTGACTTTGAATTGTTAAAGGTACAAAATAACATCCATTCAAATTTAGTCTTTGTTGTTTGCCTGTCTTGAGTATTCCTTAATGTTTAGAAAAAGGTCACATTCTTTTAAAATCATAAAATGAAAGATATATATCATAATCAAATGTATAACCTTAATTTGTTTACCTCTCCTAAGAGGTGGACAGTGAGGAAACTTCATTGACCATCCATTAATTCATTAGAGTTATGTTAGTGGCAATTGACATAAACATAGATATGAATAAAATGAAGGAAATGGAGATGCATTTATAGTAAAAAAATGGTTATGTATTATAAGTGATGTATAGAATGATTTGTGGAATAAACTGACAAATGAAAAGTATAACCAACCATTAAATTTGACAATACCACTAAATTGAACATAGTGATATGTTGGAAAAGAAATTATTTACAACAAAATGTCTACACATAACTGAAGATATTATTTTATTGAAATTTGAGTTTGAAAGTACTTTAGCATGGAATCTTGAATAAAACAAAAAGAAGTGTATTGGTCAGGATAATTTGATTGATCAAATAATGCAGCAGATTTTTGTTTTGTGTTACCAAAAAAAAACAGAGATATCAGCATTGGCCATGGAATTGTTTATTTTAGTTAGGTATTACCTCTAATGATTTTAGAGTATATGAATTTCTTGCCCACAACAATGTAACTGGGATTTGAATACTTATTTATCATAGCAGATATAAAACCCTGTTAAAATGATTGAAAAATAACATGATCAGCTAAAGAGATTATAAAACTTTGATAAAATAAATGACTATATTTTTTATTGCATTATTATGATAAAATAAACTCTGATTAAACAAAAGATAAAATAAATATTCTATTTGATGAATCTTTGTGAAAGGTTAGTTAATGTTAATTGGAGAGAGTTTGTTACCTCTCCAGGAACATGGACAATTTCAATAACACCTAAAATCTTTCTTTTTTTAGGACATATCAATGGTTAGAGATATTGTCATAGATATGTATGACAAATCTCATAATTGAGAGTATATCACCTGCTACTTTAGAATATAAATATATGTTAAAAAGTAATTAAAGGCTAGTCTAAAATATATCTAACCATGGTTGAAGATCATAAATGTAACAACATATATGTTTGGTAAACAAATGAAATTATCTGAAAACATGGTAAATAAAGACAAATATTTGCTCAGAGGAAAAGAAATAAGATTTTATTCTCAATCTTACCTTACAACCCATCATTATTTGATTAGACTTTGCTCGCCATTTGACACACAATTCTCCCGTGTTTTCCATTTCTCATTTTGGCTTCATCCATTTTTTTCTGTGCTTCTCAATGAAAATCTCAGCACTATGAACTTTAAAATTACTCCCTGAAAATACAAAATAGTGGTAAAAATAAAAGTGATGATGATGGACAATTTATATAGATATATCAACCACTGAAATATCACTTTAATTTGACAATAGACAACGGTTACACACACAACGTAAATTACATAGAGGGAACCATCAAAGTCGATGATGCCTAAAGAAAAGAAAATATTGTCATTGCTAAATAGCATATATTCATTCTTATGCGGTATCAATATGTAATGTGTTGCATCATAGGAAGTTTTCAAATGAAAGAAAAGAAACCAAAGTGACATATTTGTAATAGTTGTTACATTTTCGTTAACATTTTGTGAGTCCTTACTTTCACATTCAACTAATACACTGCACAATTTAAGAAACCATTAGAAACAAATAAGAAATTTCTTCTCAATTTCAAGTTACAACTTATTAATATTTGATCAAACTTAACTCACAATTTGACGCACGATTCTCCCGTGTTATCCTTATCGTGTTCTGTTTTTATCTTTCTGTTTCTCGTGCTTCTCAGCGAGAATCTAAACAACGCGGCCTTCAAAATTAGTCCTTGAAAAGAAAACATAGTAGTAAGGAAAGAAAATACGGAAGAAAACAACACAAATGCAAGGAAACCAAACTCATAAAGATGTTAAAATGTAAATATAATGAGAATGAAAATAATGGCCAAACATGAAACATATGTGTTTGGAAAACAAATGAAAATTTGAATGAACATGGTAAAGAAATCATTATAAATAAATAGGAAATTTATTCTCAATTTCAAGTTACAACTCATAAATATTTCATCATACTTAACTCACAACTTGACGCATGATTCTCCCGTTCTTTCCTTATCATGTTCTGTTTTCCGTACTTGTCAGTGAAAATCTAAACAGTGCGGACTTCACAATTAGCTTTTGAAAAGAAACCATATGATTAAGGAAATGAAAGAGGGAAGAAAGCAACACAGATGCAAGGAAACCAACGTGATAAAGATGATAATTTTGAAAACATCGAAGATAATCGTAAAACATCGAACATAGAAGAAACCAACACAGATGCAAGCAACACAGATGAAGATAATCGTAAAACATCGAACATTATATATTTGAAAAACAAATGAAATTTTGAAGAAACATGGTAAAAAAGACAAATATTTGATTATATAGGAAAAGAAATAAGATTTTTTTTTCTCAACCTTACCTTACAATTCATCAATATTTAAATATACTTTGCTCACCAAACAAACTTACATTCACTGATATCATCAAAACCATCACAACTTCTGCGGGTAAAAGGAAAAGTAAAGGCCATAAACCTACTGACATAACAATTAAAAAAATATGACATAAACTTCTATTTCCCGTGTTTTAAAATGAAAGAAAAAAGTGTGAGATAATGTACTTGCCTCAAATGTCTTTCTTTTACTATTTAAAGTTGTGCCATTATCAGATCAAGTATCAATTTACTTAGTAGTGAATATCAAATAATGGATATAAATAAAGGAATAAAACAATTTAATAATAATTATGTAAAAGAAAAAATAGAGAGAAAACAACATCATACTTCTTTTAATTTCATTTACTTCTTTTCCAAGCCTATGTGGAACAACATAATATTGAAATTTCTACCCCACAGTACGCAGAATGCCCAAAATGAATAATTAAAAAGCAGATTCACACACAAAAAGAAAGAAAAAAAAAGACATGCAAGAATCAATCTTTTTCAAGCATAAAAAGTTTCAAAACTCAAGATCCTTTAAACATCTCAAGCATAAAAATAAACTTAGAATCATAACCTATTGTAAAAATAAATTTAATATGCCTTTAGACAAATCAAACCCCAAAAGCATCTTAGAATCAGAATCTATTGTACTCCTATTTGTTTTAGTTGGGAATAAAATCAAACACTTGGCATGCGTTATTTGTTGCAACAAAAAAATAAAATAAAAAACTTGTTCATAAGCACACAATGCAAACAAAATGTCTAAAATGAATTAGAAATTTAAAATTAAATTAAATGTTCATAATCTAAAAAAAATTCTAAATAATTAATAAATTCATCAAACTGAAAATCCGAAATGAACAACAGTGAAAAATATATTCGATTTCATACCTTTTGAGGAGAAGGAAAAAATATGCAGTAGCATTCTTGAAAAATATATTTGATTTCATACCTTTTGAGGAGAAGGAAAAAATATGCAGTAGCATTCTTTCAGCTTGAATCACACGAGTTTAGTTGAACCATTTTCGAACCTGCAAATTTTACTTAAATTGCATCTGAAATAAATAGACAGAAACACAGTATGAAGAGGTAATTCAAAGCTTACATTTCTTTAGATTATTGTAGATTGATTTCGTTGAACAGTGGGAAAAGTTGTAAATTGATGATTTGAATGGAAGATCACATACATAAAGATGAATATGTTTATGGAAAAAATGAAAGAAGAACAGGATGATTGGAGAAGAATATGTTACAGAGGTTAGAATGAAGGAAGAGAGAGAAATATGGTAGAAAATGGATTGGGATAAGAGAAAAAAAAGGAGAATTTGAATTTCAAAAAGCTGCATTTTGCCCCCAACTTTTTGATGATGTGTAGTCTTTCTTCAAATGAAGTGTAATTGGATTACCAAATTGCCCTTGCCGAGGGTATTGTAAAGTAACATATACATTCTATTAATAGATAGATAGTAGATATGGCATCTATTTTGATAGTTAGTAGACGTAAGAATAAGGAAAAAAAATATAAATGTTCATGAAAATTAATTCAAACACAACCTAAATTCAATCAACATGTGAATTGGATTTAGTTATTTTAGTGTCCTTGTACTCTATTTTCTCAATATTTCCTCTTTGATGGTCTATACCAATCACTAACATCCTTTACAAAGGTTATTTTTATTACCTTCAAAATAGATGTATGCAAAAACATGTTAAAGCTCTAAAAGTATTAAATTAGTAAGAAATAAACATATTTTCACACCAACCAATGTTTTGTTGTGTTGAAGCCTCTATCTCAAAAAAAATTAATGCTACAACCTATTAGCAAAGAAGAAAATATTAAGAAGCAAAAAAGATACATCATGAGAGAGAAAAAGTAGAAAGATGAATAAAGTAGTTTTTGAAATTTGAAATTCAAATTGAAAGTGAAAAGATGATAAATTGAGGGAAGAGTACTTTGAACTTTGACATTTGACTCGTAACAACTATCTAGTATCTTTGGTTAAAGATGGATAAAGTAGTTTTTAAAATTTGAAATTCAAATTGAAAAGAGGATAAATGGAGGGAAGACTACCTCCAACTTTGACAGTTGAACCCTAACATGACATGAAACTGCACAATACTTCCAATTAAAGCTCACCTCCTGAAAAAAAATCAAGAATAAGAAGGAAGGAATAAATTCTGACTTAAGAATGAACAAAACGAAGTAAAATTGATATAATTTAGACACATTTAAATTGAGACATATCCAAAATATTAAGTATTTATAAAACGTATATCTTATGTTCCCACTCTTCTATGTGAACAATTGGATTCCTACAAAATTCAAACAACTTCACTAAGACCAAATTTAAATTAAACAAAGTTGATTCAAACATAGGTATAGCATATGTATCAAATATATTTATTCTGTTCTAATCTACCAAAACAAATATTAATTGAAGAGGATAAACTCATTAAAATCATTTTATTTGCATCAATTAAAAAAATATAAAAACTAAAGACATTTGAAAATCAACTAACATATATTATGAGGATTTTGAAAGGTGATACATGTTTGTGTGTTTCATTGTTCCTTTGCAAGCAATTTCCTTTATTCTTGATGAACATAAAATTCCATTCCAACCTTCATACAAAGAAAGAAAAACAAATAAGTTCAAACAATGTTAGAGTGTCAAACAAAATAATAAAAACATGTTCTTTTTCACTTCTTAGATTTGTTCTTAGGAAAGTTACAAAACATAGATATTTTATCAAACACCTAAAATGCATAGAAAAGTAAAATTTACATGCATAAAAGTAAATCTGAAACTAATCAAAGCCATAGCTTGTTAAAATCGATACAGTAAGAAGTTTGAAACTTGAATATGACAATGTTACCAAGTTTTGAATCAATTGTTTTTTTTTTTAAAAAAAAAATCAGATCTAATGGAGCATCAACATATTACCTAAAATCAAAAACCTATAAAAGAGAAACATTTCTTACACACAAAAGAAAAATCGAAATGGGTCAAACAAAAAAAGAAGAAGGAAGCAATGGCCATGAACGAAAATAGAAGGAAGAAGATTATTGAACAACATGAACATGAAAACAAAAATGAAAATGAAAATGAAAATCAGAATGAGAAAAATGGAAAAAATATGATCTTGAAAAAAAAAAGTGGAAACCAAACCTTAAGAAGTGAGAAGCTGAAAGTTTTCTCTCAGTGGAAGCTTGGTTTGGTGATAGAAATGATGGAAAGGTTGGAAGAAGGTTTTGATATTGAGAATAGCTGAAATGATGTGAGAGGGAAGGAAAAAGCAAAGATTGATGACATCAGCACGCAAGTTGGAGCTCTTAGATTCATTCCACACTTATTGGATTACTAAATTGCCCTTCTGAAGGATAAAATTGGAATTTCATATGGCATCTATTTTGATATATAGTTAGTAGATTGTAATTTTTTTAGTGTATATATATTAAATTTAGGAAAAAAAATTGTGTTAGTACCATAATTTTTTCTTAAGAAGTGGTTTTTATTCATCATGAGATTTAGCTTATTCCTGTACGTGTTTGGTAACTAATTCATATAGCACAGTATAATATCTTTTTTCTATATAAAAAAAATCCATTGAAGTGCATAAAACATGAGATTTCGTGTGATCAATGACATAACAAAAAAAAAAAGCATTCATTTTGCTTTGTGCTATTTTACTGTGAAAAATCAAAGCATTCATTTTATTGTGAAAAATCAAAAAAAGAGAAGTAAAAAAAGTGATTTTTATTCATCGTGAGTTTTACTTTAATTTGTGCTATTTGGGTTTTTTTAAAAATAAATTAAAACTTTTTAGTGATCTTTGTTTTATATTGACCATGTTATATGCATTTTGTTTTTTACAGATTTAAATTACAGGTATGAGTGATCGTAGTTGGATGTATGATAGAAATTATCATGAAAAAAGAGGGCAAGTTAAGGAGCTTTTTAAGTTAGGTGTTGAACTTTTTATCAATACCGTGAAATTTAGCCCTGTTGTCATAAATGAAGGGGGGATTAGATGTCCGTGTGTTGTTTGTGATTGTAGACGCATTCGCAGTGAAGACGAAATTAGGTTGCATTTATATAGTAAAGGTTTCAGACCTAACTATTGGATTTGGACAAGTCATGGTGAATCGTCATTTGTGGCACCTCCGACAGTTAATGTAGGTATTGAAGAGAGTCGTGCAGTAGATTCTTCAAGTAGTACCCGACATGTTCAATTTGAAATGATGGATAGTATGATAGTGGATGCTCTTGGAGTTAATGCTGGATTAGATGATGAATATGATGAGTTGCAGGATGATGTCGAAGTTGATGAACCCCCAAACGAAGAAGCCCATAAATTTTATAATCTTTTGAATGAAACAAATAAACCGTTGTTCCCAGGGTCTCCTCATTCAAAGTTATCGATGTGTGTAAGACTTATAGCCCAAAAATCTCAATTTCATGTTCCTGAACAAGCCTTAGAATTGACGACCAAAATGATGTTGGATTCAACACCCATAACTGATGGTTTGCCAAAAAGTTTTTATGAAGCGAAACAGCTAGTGTCGAAGTTAGGACTTGGTGTGAAGAGAATTGATTGTTGTATTAAAGGTTGCATGTTGTTTTACGACAACGAATTTGGTGTAAAAGATGGACGTCTAGTTAAATGTAAATTTTGTCAGGAACCAAGGTATAAAGGAAGCAAACACTATAGATCAAGTAGGAGAAAACCCGTTCCAAGAAAGGCAATGTTTTACTTACCTATTATACCAAGACTACAAAGGATGTATGCATCAATGCAGACTGCTGAGAAAATGACTTGGCATTCTCAAAACAATGAAAGAAGAAATAGTTCAGGTGAGCTACGACATCCGTCTGATGGCCTGGCATGGAAGCATTTTGATCATAAACATCCCAATTTTGCCTTAGAGCCACGCAATGTAAGACTAGGACTATGCTCTGATGGATTTACACCACATACTCAAGCTTCGGGTACTCCTTATTCATGTTGGCCTGTAATTGTTACTCCATAATCTTCCACCTGATATGTGCATGTCGAAACCTTACATGTTTTTAGCTGCCGTAATACCAGGTCTAACTAGTCCAAAAGCAGGTATTGATATATATTTGCAACCTTTGATTGATGATTTAAAGAGACTATGGAATGGTGTTCACACATACGATATTTCCCAGAAAAAAAATTTATGATGAGGGCAGCTTTGATGTGGACCATTAACGACTTTCCAGCGTATGAGATGTTGTCAGGATGGGGGATACATGGTAGATTTGCATGTCCAATATGCATGGAAGATACTAAGGCATTCAAATTAGATCATGGAGGGAAGGCAACATGGTTTGACTGTCATCATCGGTGGCTTCCTGATAATCATTCATTTAGAAGGAATAAAAATGCATTTGTGAAGGGTGAAACTGAAAATCGTGGACCACCTCCAAATTTGACATCAGAACAAGTTTGGAACAAAGTGAAAAAAAAGCCAAAGGTGCATGTAGTGGGTGCTGTTGCTTCTAAACCTTTTGGTTACGGGCAAACACATAATTGGACAAAAAGAAGTATTTTTTGGGATTTGCCATATTGGAAAGATAATCTATTAAGGCACAATCTCGATGTTATGCATATTGAGAAGAATTTTTTTGATAATATATTTAACACTGTCATGAATGTGAAAGGCAAGACTAAAGACAATGAGAAAGCTAGGAAAGACATAGAGTTGTATTGCAGACGGAAGGATTTGTTGTTGGTGGAGAAGTCTAATGGAAAGTTTCTGAAACCTCTTGCTAACTACACTTTACCCATGGAAGAAGCAAAAGTTGTTTATCGATGGGTTAAAGAATTGAAGATGCCAGACGGTTATTCGTCAAATCTAGCAAGATGTGCTGATGTTGAAAATGGAAGGATGCTTGGAATGAAAAGTCCTGATTGTCACATCTTTATGGAGTGTTTAATTCCTACTGCATTTAGTACTTTGGAATCACATGTATTGAATCCACTTATAAAAGTAAGTCAGTATTTTAAGAATTTGTGTTCAGCAACGCTGAGAGAAGATGATCTTATCAAGATGGAAAATGACATTCCAATGATATTGTGTAAGTTGGAGAGAATATTTCCTCCTGGATTTTTTGATTCTATGGAACATCTTGCAATTCATCTTGCATATGAAGCTAGACTTGGTGGACCAGTTCAATATAGATGGATGTACCCATTTGAAAGGTATATATATATATATATATAATGATTTTACATATTGAATATCATTATAAATGACACACTTATTTTTTAATTAAGCTTATTGATTTTCATTATACTCAGGTTCATGGGTGATTCAAAACGATCGGTGAAAAATCGGGCTAGAGTTGAAGGATCGATTGTTGCATCATACATACAACGGGAAACATCTCACTTTATTTCTCATTATTTCATTGATCCACTGACACCAAGACATAGTAGGAATGAAACTTATGGTGATCAAAGACGTCATCCGTTAGCCCTATCAGTATTTTTCTTGCTTGGGCGCCCTGCTGGTGCGTGCATGACAATTTTTCCAGGTGAAAGGGTTTTAAATGCAGTACATGTCCATGTGCTGATAAATTGCATTGAAGTTGAGCCATACTTAGAGTAAGTAATTATACATGCTAATTTAATTAGTTTAAATTAAACTTAAATAATGTATAATTAGTTATAATAAATGTTATATTTTATATCAGGACATTCAATCAACAATATTCTGCTGATCAGATACATTCTCATTTTCCATCATGGTTCAGACAACAAGTATATCAGGTCCCAACCACTCCTATCATTGAACACCTCAGGAACTTATCTAATGACCCCAAATCATGTGTTAGACAATGGCACACCTACTTTGTCAACGGATACAAATTTCATACACAAAGTTGGACTGAAGGAAAAGAAACAATAAATAGTGGAGTGTGTATGAAAAGTGTTAGAGAAAATGGTGATGACTGTGATTTCTACGGTGTGATTCAGAACATAATAGAAATTTCATACACTTACCTCGATTATGAGAAAACCGTAGTGTTATTTTATTGTGATTGGTTTGATCCATCGCTCAGGGGTACTACAAAGGTAAATCCAAAGACTAACACCGTAAACATTAAAATGAACAGGAGATATCAGGCATTTGATCCATTTGCTATGGCCCATAGTGTCAGACAGGTGTACTATATCCCTTATCCATTCACAAAAGTAGACAAACGAGGTTGGTGTGTCGCAATAAAAACAAAGCCAAGGGGTCGAATTGAAAATGATGAAACAAATCAAACAGATGAACCATATCAGGAGGATGAAATGTCCAATGTAAATGATGTAATAGAAGTTGAGCCTTTTAATCGCCTTTTTGATGGAGAAGAAGAAGAAGAAGAAGAAGAAGAAGAAGACTTCCAACAAGTAGAAGAAGAAGTAGAAGAGGTCGAGACAAATAGAGATGAAGAGACTGATGAAGATGAAGACGATTGGGATGTATAATGCATTTTATTTTATTTTGTTATATATTTAAATAAATTAATATCATATTTGTAATAATTAGTGTTATTAGCAATTTTGGCTCCAAACTTTTTAACAACGTCAAAATTTCAATAATTTGGCTCTAAAAAATTTGCCAAAACCCAAGAGAAAAACAAAACTTAACCCACTCACTCAGTCACTCAGGCACTCTCTCTTCCAATCACTCAGGCACCGTCCACCGTCCCTCTCTCTTCCAATCACTCAGGCACTCTCTCTTCAAACAACAATCCACCGTCCCTCTCTCTTCCAATCACGATTCTGTAACCAACAATCCACCGTCCACCGTTCTTCTCTCTTCAAACAACAATCCACCGTCCACCGTCCCTCTCTCTTCCAATCACTCAGGCACCGTCCACTGTCCCTCTCTCTTCCAGGCACTCAAGCACTCTCTCACTCAGGGATTCTCCGTTTTTTTTTTGGTAAGTCCTCTCACCTTCTTTCTTCATCGCTAACCACGAATTCATAGTTTATACATGTATATTTGTGTTTATTAGGTTTTAGATTTTCATTAGTGAAATTGTTCAGTCTCTTGCTTGAAGTTGTTAGGTTGATTTATGTTGCTAATGTGACCAACCTGAATCAACCAGTTAATCTCTTGCTTGAACATGTGCAATGTTAAATTCCTTTGCTTATAATGTGACAGAATAAGTTAGGCTTAAGTTTCAACTCAGTAATCAACTTGTTCAATAATTCATAATTGAAGCTACTTCTGCTTCAATGCTAGTCAGGATGAGATAAAGAAGTCATTTCACTCGGTGAGTGATTGTTGGAAATCTCTTTATCTGTAGGATTAATTGATTAAATTTATGCTTATTAGAGTAGAGTAATCATGAAGTTGATTAGAAATATGTTGCAACGTCGGTGAGTAATGTGCAAACGGAACCGATTGTTGTGCAAATTGATAAACTTGATCTTGTTCTTGAGGAGAATTCTGATTTTGATGTATCTTCGAATTCAAGCAGGTAAACATGAAATGAAACTTGGCTTGGAATGATACTCAAGGTGTATTAGGATAAATAGCTTAATTAAGTGATTATGTATAAGCTATGAAACTGTTTGGATGAACAACTTAATTATGCGCTTATAATACAAATGCTTATCATGTAACGTACTATAGTTTATGGCTATGTTTGGATAAGCAACTTAATCACGTGCTTATAGTACAAGTGCTTATCATATAAGTGCTTATGTATATATAATTCTGACTCTGTTTGGATAAAATTTAATTTACTACTTATAGCATAAGTGCTTATGTATAAGCTATTTCAATGAAAAAGGATAAATAAAGTCAAACTTTTTATATAAGCTATTTTGGAGAGCTTATAAAAGTCATAAGCTATTTATGGACATGTTATAAGGTGTTTTATAAGCTTTCCTAAAAAGTCTCTTAAGTGTTTATGCCACTATGTAAGCTCAAATAAATCAAACCAAATATGTCAATCCTTTTGCTTTTGTTATTGGTTTATTGATTTTCTTGGTTGTATTCTTTTGTTTATGTGCAGTTCCACCTCTTCGGCTACGCCTGCCAAGGGTAGCGGTTATGGTTTTGCTGATAAGGTTTGAGTTTGAATCTGATATTTTCTAAGACAGAATTTATATGCATGATGAGTGATGAAGTGTGATATTCTAATAACACCTGCCATGGTTTTTTCGTAGTTAGTTTTAAACACTGGGAAATGGGGACATGGTTTGGGGATTTGAATTTGACTGGTTATGTTCCAAGTGACATAGATAAAGGTGTAGGCAAAGATTAATTTGTTGACTGTAGGCAGAGGTTACTGGATCTTTAACAAATATTGAGTGGAACAGGATGATAAGGATTAAGTGAACAGGAGCCGTAGGATAGTTAATAACTTCTATTAGTTGGTAAATTGGTGAGTTAGTTACAGTTACGAACCCTGTTATCAACATTGCTACACTTAGTCAAGTTTTTATCCTATGCTGCCTTGTATATAAGATGTAATACTAATATAGCAATATACTAATATGCACTTTTGTAAATCAAATCATTAATTTTTTTTAAGAATCCAATCTAGTCATTCAGTTAATCAGTTGTTTTTACAATTCTCAATAGGGAAACAAATCACATGCAGTGTTGTCAAATATCGGCCATGGCGAATATCGGTGGCGGGTTTTTGACTTTTCGGCTTTCGCCATGGCCAATTTTGTTAAGGATGGCGGCACCACATGTTGACCTGTATGGCAGGTTTTTGGCTCTCTTTCATGGCTTGCCATCTGCCATCGACAGCACTGATCACATGTCTCCCTTGCACATCCCTTTTCGTGTCCTTCCAATTAAAAGATAAAACCTCACTCAAATTAATAGCTAAGATAGAAAATGTTGATATTTAATAGAGGAAGGGACAAACAGGGCAAAGGTTATTTCATTCCTAGTGGAAATATGGTTTGTTGCAATGCCTTTCAGCCTAACTCATTCATTTGATTTAGATTAGGTAGTTCCTAGCAAATGCCAATCACTTGTCCACAAACACAAATATCATTTTTGGATGCTATTTGATTTGATCATACTGATTGTGGGCTATCATTAGATTGCAGATGGCATGACTATACAAATTCAAACAGTTAATCTATTCAAGAATCTTGCCAATAATCACCTTGAGGGATCTATTCCACATAACATCAACTCCTGCACAGCCTTAAATCAGTTGTAAGATTTCAGTTTTAATTTTGGCATATCATTATCATTATCATATCATTGTTCAGGACTGTTCATATCATATCATTGTTCATATCATATTCCAACATCTGTTCAGGACCTATCTAGCATATCATTATCATTGTTTCTTGTTACTGAATACTGAATTTGAGTGATATTATATGTTATAAATGTAGGAACTTGAGTCATATAGTTAGTTCAGATTGAGAGACTTGGATTCTCTAATGCCAATGCAAAATAGTTAGTTCAGATTGTGTTTGCTATAACACTCATTTGTGAATCTTTGTGTATGCTATATATAGATGGACGACGAAGAGCCACCACAACCACCCCCCCTGCCACAACAGCCATCACAGCCACCACGACCACATAGAAGAGGACCTAAAATCACAATCCATCAGTAATGCTTCATCAGTTCACCCATGTGATTACTGAGGGAAAATTCCGCCAGTAACATTACTGACGCCAGTATTACTGAGGGAAAATTTTTGTCACCAATCCACCAGTAATGTGTATTACTGAGGGATTTTTTTCATTACTGAGGGATTAATTCCGCCAGTAATAATCAAATTTTTTGTAGTGTTGCTTCAGATCTTATTAAATTGATTTATGTATGATTAGACAAGAAATTGATTAAAATATACATCTATTTATCACATTGATGTTAAAATTTTCAGCTTCCCCGCAAAAAAAAAAAAATCATCATGATTAATTAATCATGACCAAGAAATGAAAGAATGCAAATGTTCTTGCAGTAAATTGTTTTTATTGCAATAAAATACTAAACATAAATAAAAAACAAATTATGACTAATATATTTATTCCCATAATAAAACCGTACATTTCTATTTATTAAGGCTAATAAGTTGTAACTGAAATTGTTTCCAAGACTCCCAATCATTCACTCCAAACATAACTTTGATCTTCATCTTTGTTGGCTTAATTCAATTATGTACTCATTTTTGTCCCTTAGCTTATACTCTATGTTGGTTTCTTGGTTGTTTGTTTTGGTCTTGTAATTAACCGTTTGTATTCTTGATTTCTATAATTGTAATTAACTCTTTGTTTGGTTAACATATTCTATTTTGGTTTGTTAAAAAAAATGCTTAAGAAATAATAAGTTAAAAATGAAGGCTTTGGTAGGTCACATTGAATATTCATATTAGCAAAAATATGTCTAATAAACGATGTCACGTCATAAATGAATAAACCGCATCATAAAAAAACAAAATAAGATGAGGGACTGAAATTCTGAAAAAAAGTTTATATAAGGGGAACAAAAAGTTGATTTTTGAAATAAGGACTAAAACTTCATTTTAAGAAAATATGAGGACCAAAAATGCATTTTAAGGCTAACTTTTATTATAAAACTTATTTGTAAGTAAAAAGTGATGTGTTTCATCAAGAAAAAGTAAAAAATAAAATGATTAGTAGATCAATCTATATAGGCCAAATACCATTTTTTTGTCCTTTAAGTTTGACAAGAATACCGGATTAGTCCTTTAAGTTTTTTAAGCTTCAAATAGGTCTTTAAGTTGTTAATTTAATGCACCTATTTGAAGTTTTTTAAGTTTCAAATAGATCCTTAAAAGGGTAACGGTGTAATAAATTAACAACTTAAAGGACCTATTTGAAACTTAAGAACTTAAAGGACTAATCCGGTATTTTTGTAAAACTTAAAGGACCAAAAGAGGTATTTGGTCATCTCTATATTATAACAAAGAGCAACAAATTTATATCATATTCATTTGACAATAAATGCTGTATAATTTTACGTTAAAAAATGGGAAAAAAAAGAAATTTTATCTATATCATCATCAACTATTCAAAGCCACAATTTTCACGATTATTAATTTGTTTCAAATAATAATGTAATTATTTTAAAAAGTAAGTACAAAATATATAGAAGACACGCCAAATAAGTTAAAACCTAAAAGCGAAAATATGAATCAAGATTCAAGCTTTTTTTTTAACATCAAATGTTAGTATGTTAATTGTTATGTTAGTTTTTTTTCTTCAACTTGAACTCTAGACTTTTAACTACTCAACTCCTTTTAACCCATTTAATCTTTTAACCAAGATTCACGCCTATATACATCACAATAACAATAGACTAAATATTTTCAAATATTCTTTCAATTTTGTTTTTCAAATATATGATATCAACATCCAAACTTACCTGAGTTGAGTTACATCTCTTACAAATGAGACACATTTTAAATTCATAGATCAATCAGACTTTCCGCTATGATTGAATGTCTCTGATATCCACTTTCTCTAAGTCATGGAAACATCAAGGCACTACATGTAATTTAAACCAATAAAAACAATAATTGAATAAATAATTTTAGGTTAGATAAACCAACACACACTGTTAGATAACATATAAAAGATAGTCAAAATAGGAGGATGAAAATAGAAATATAACAGATGACAACGATTAGCACTATCTAGTATAAACTAATTTTAAAACACAATTAATTTATCTTTAAAAATAAAAACTATTAAACATTACATATATCAACAATTATCTAAATTAGTCTCCATATAAATTCAATAATTTTTAATTTAATTGATGCAGATATTAGGGTTAAGGCATATACTTACATGAACGACCATTTTTCAAAAACTTCTTAGAGATTTCTCAAGTAGCAATGATGCGTCAAAAACAAAAATGTAAGAGTCTTTTATCCTCTTATCCACATTTACATGAAAAAGATATGTGTACACACGAAAAATGTAATTAAATCAATTGATAATGAAAGATGAAAAAAGTAGGGTCATAAGAATTTGACCAATCTATATTATATATATTGTAGAGTAGCTTGAGTCTATGTTCTCCCACAAAAATCAATGAATAGTCTAAAATATCTTTGAAAATTTCTATATAATAAAAATTGAAGAGTATCATTCAATAGGTGCTTGGAGAATGTGATGATAACTCAAAACAAAATCTTCTATATACTAAAAATATTTAGCACATGGTTTAATTTATTATTAAAATAAGAATTATATATTTATAAGTTGGATAGTGTACCTTAGATTAGCTAGAATGGGGGAGTTTTGGTGAGGTCACATATCATCCAAGTGCACCTTAGAATGCACGTATATAGAAATAGAGAAGATAGAATGTAGCAAGTGGATGTAAGGAAGAAAAAAAACACAGGTAGTTGAAGGAAATGAAAGAATTGACAGTGGAAGGAGTCAAAATCACAATCTGCTATTAGAATTAACAGTTGCATATATGTTGTTTTCAATGATTTTGGCAGTTACATGTATAAAAATATTTACGTCACACTAAATATTAAAACGCTTTCATTGCATGAACTTTATGAAAACCAAATGATATTTTCAGATAAAACCAAAATTAACTCACAAAACCCTTCATAGTTGAGACTTGAAAAATCCTTAACTTTTGGCAGTTACATATAACTCATGGTTGTGACAATTAAATCAGTCATTTTATAATTAATTAAAAAGAGTTATGAAAGAATGCCCCTAAAAAAAAGAGTTATGAAAGAGTGATTAAAAGATAAGAGAGAAAGCCACATGACATTAGTATGAAAATTGGTTAGAAAGGGGGAGTTTTGGCGAGGTGACAAGCAAAATGTAGTTTAGAATACATGTATATAGAGATAGAGATTTGTCCACCGTGCAATGTTCTTTATTTTGTTTGACCGTACATGTAGCTCTATATACATTAACAAATTTTCCTTTTATATTTTGGGTAAAATGTACTTTTGTCCTTATAAATATATCAATTTTTTGTTTTAGTCCCCCTAAAATCTTTGTTAGACTTTTAGTCAACTCATGTTTTTTTGATGAAATTTTCCATAAATGTGTAGAATATTGTGACAACCTCTCCAAAAAAATTAATTTTTTTTACAAAACATGAATTAAATATGAAATTTTAAGCACAAAAACATAAAAATAAACAAAGACGAGCACTCTCTCTTGACTGATGCTTTATTTGCACAACTCCCTTCCTCCCATATGAAGTAAAGTAGTTGATTGTTTTGCACATCTAATACACAATTTTCATCTTTAATATTTTTAAAAATTTATTAGTAAAATTATTTTAAAAATTAATATGTTTAAGACATTCAAAAATATTATATATATATATATATATCCTTAAAAAATAATATATTATATGTTATTATTTATTTTATATATTAGTAAAAAAATATAATAAACTTAAGTATATTATTTTTTTATATATTTTCAGTTAAAAAAAATCAAAATGAATCGGTTTGGATTAAAAATTATAACTTTTAAATTTTAAAAAAAAATTGAATTCATTAACTTATGTCTTAAAAATATTCATTAACAATTTTTTTTATGTAAATAATGCACTTAAAAAAACTAAATCGGTTAATACCGAAAGAAGGAACTATTGTTTGGGTTTTGGGACTACACACCCACACTTACACTAGACAACACTAGTCTCTTCTGAGTGTACCATACGCTGCACTGCACTGAACTGGGTTCCTGCCAACAATACATGGCCCAGCAGTGTCAACTCACTCCTTCCTTCCACCTCTTCCTCTTTTGTCTTCCACTTCACTTTTCCACTATCATTCACTCTCTTCTTTTTTTAATGTTTTCACTTTAACCAACAACAACAACCACCACTCCCCAGACCCCCCCTCTATACTATTCTCACACTTCACTTATCTCTCACCAATGAAAACAATCTAGCAACCACCACCAAACCTCACACCAATGGATTCAGGAGGCAACTCTTCTTCAGAAGAGTCCTCTCTTAATGGCTTGAAATTTGGCCAACGAATCTATTTTGAAGATACAGCTCTTGCTACTACTACTCCTACTACTGCTACTACTACCATTGCTGCTAGTTCTTCTTCTTCTTCTGGTTCAAAGAAAGGAAGAAGTGGGTCAGTTCAACATTCTCAACCACCTAGGTGTCAAGTTGAAGGATGTAAACTAGATCTGACTGATGCTAAAGCTTACTATTCTAGACACAAAGTTTGTAGCATGCACTCTAAATCCCCTACTGTTACTGTTTCTGGTCTTCAACAAAGGTTTTGTCAACAATGTAGCAGGTCTTTCCCTTTCTAACCTATTTCCTTCTCTTTCTTCTTCACCTTTTTATGTTTTATGTAATGTGTATGGTAAGGATATTATGGTCTTTTTCATTTTTTTTGTTATTATTTATTTATTATTTTGTTCTGTTATTCTCCGGGTTTTATTGTATTATAGGTGTGAATATATGTCACCACCAAAAAAAATATATGTTCATATGTTATCCTGTTTGGTCGGTTCAATTATATCTTTTATTTAATTTTATTAATTATTAAAAGTAGTACTTTGTCCAAACAAAAATAGTAGTACTTAATAATATTCTTTGCTTGTTTTAGAATTTTTAATCGTGCTTTTGCTTTTGATAAATTTGATTTGGGTTGATTGTGTTGCGGTTGTACTTTGTTTTTTTGCTGTCTTAGCTTTAAAACGCTAATCTGAATAGTGAAAAGTCTTTTCCTTTTCAGAGAATTTGATTCCTTTTTTTATTTGGAATTGTGAATTGATTCTTGTACTTCAATTGTGTTAGGTATATATTTAACTAATATTAGTTTTTTTTTTTATGCTTATTGACTATATCCAATATATATAATCTGTCACTGAGCATATACTAATACTTTGGTGTTTTGAGGCTGGTCCCCGTTTAGGTATGTAGGAGTCTATAAAAGGCATGTATGCAATTTGATTTATCTGTTCTGCCATGGAGTTATAAAAAAATGTTCTGGTTTAGGATGGTGATCAGGGATTACGCCCTTTATGAAATTGTTCTGGTTTAATTTTATAAATCAAGTTGTTTTATCATATGAAATTCATAACAAGAGCAGTTCCTTTAATGATCTAAATGAACCTAGGGTTCTTAGGGTTTGCATTATTATTACAATGACAAGTATCTGCTAATGAGAGTTTGAGAGTGGCTGCATCATGCTATCGTGTGGTCATTGGCAAAACATATATTTTTTGATAGTAATATCTAAGATGGAAATGTACTTTATTGCGACATGCTCATACACAAGTTATGTAATACCAACTCATGTTAGTGTGCATAACCGACTTGTTAACACCTTATTGAGAATTAGTACTATTGGTGTTGCTGGATAGTGCAATCCAATCCAGGTCTTTTGCTTTCATTTTGTGATTATTCAATGGTAAAATATTACAGTTCTAGCTTCATCTTGTGTACTTTCCTTTTCTTGACTCGGTAAGATAGTGTTCCAATGGTAAAATATTACAAACAAGCATGTATTTTAGAGGTGGACGACTATCATAATTGGAAAGTTTTTGACCACAAGATTCGGAGAACATGGTCTATCGTTCTGTGTAGTGTATATGTGGTTTTTATATGTACTTTTCTGTGTAGCTGCAATAGCTTTCCGGTGCTTGTTCCAAGTGTAGTTTATGTCTTTTTAGGCTTATGGCTCATCCAAGGTTGAAAATTGTATCCTAAGGCTCTGTTTGCGAGTTTGGAGGGGAATGGAGGGGAGGGGTTTGGAAAAAAAGGAAGGAGCAAGTGGAAAAAATATATGACATTGAGAGGGGAAGACTTTGAGGGATTCATTTTTCTTCTTAGTACAAAACCCTTCTCATTTGGGGAACTCAAAAATTGTATTGGGGGAGGGTTTTGAGGGGTTTTGGAGGGTTTACATGAATTCTTCAAATTTAATCTATGTAGTTATAATATTCTTAAAATTAAAAATATATTAATCATAAGCATTAATTTATCATTCTCTAAAAAATTACTCTTTCAAAAAATGTGAAAGATTTTACCATTTTCCCATATATTTCTAACCCTCCAAAGTCTTCCCTTCCCCTCCCCTCCCAACTCCCAAACAAAGCATAAGTAAAATAGTACACCTCTGATATGTAGTAAGTTAAGGTGCATGTTATGTTCCATAATGTGAATAATTGAAAAATGGACTTGAAAAAGAATAAAATATTACTCTTCTGAATGTGTCACTTTAAAGTAGTACATATGATAGTCTCTGAAGATGTTTTAAGAATCTAATTCTCAGCATTTATAGAAGATGTCAGACTTATTATATTATATTAATGTTAGGCTGATGTTGTTATGTTACTAGGCAACAACCAACATTCATATGTTTTAGGCAGCCCTTATGTTATTTTTTAGGCAGGCGGTTATGTTATTAGATAGATTTTGAATAAATAAGAAAACTGAAGGAAAGATTAGTAGTCATTTTATTTTGAGACTAGATTGATTGGGGCAGACCAAGCTCACGAATTCTTGGAAAGGCGAGACCATGACTCTTGAATTTCTTCGATAGGATGTGTCTATCTTAATTTTTCATGTGCTTCCAACTCTTAGTTAACATGATATGTGATGCTAGTAAACAATAGACTTGTCATGTTAACATTTCTCAAGAATTGTTCGTCTCTCTTCTGCATAAATTGGTATTCTTATATTTTAGAAAAACTAATATCATTTTTCATAACCTTGCCCAGATTTCATCAGCTTGCTGAGTTTGATCAAGGAAAAAGAAGTTGCCGGAGACGACTAGCTGGTCATAACGAGCGTCGTAGAAAGCCCCCACCCAGCTCTCTCTTAACCTCACGTTTTGCCAGGCTTTCTTCATCTGTTTTTGGTTAGAAACTATCAGTAAAATTTAATTTCAAATCCCTCTACTTTCAGTTTTTGTTGAATTGGTTTTTTTCAATTTGTACTATATATCTGGCACATTAAATAATTTCAAATACTTGACACTTTTATCGACAGGTAACAGCGACAGAGGTGGCAGCTTCTTGATGGAATTTGCTTCAAATCCGAAACATTCTCTGAGAAATTCACCCGGAAATCAAACCACAACAATCGGTTGGCCTTGGCTGGGGAACACGGAGTCGCCATCTGACAACCTTTTCTTGCAAGGTTCGGCGGGTGGGACAAGCTTCCCTGGTGCCAGGCATCCTCCCGAGGAAACTTACACTGGAGTCACAGATTCAAACTGTGCTCTCTCTCTTCTGTCAAATCAAACATGGGGTTCTCGAAACACAGAACCAAGTCCCGGATTGAATAACATGCTGAATTTCAACGGGACACCCATGACACAACTTGGTACATCTTCTCATGGTGTAGCCATGCATCAAATTCCAAACAATTACAATGTTGTCCCTGATCTTGGTCGGGGTCACATTTCGCAGCCTCTTGGTAGCCAACTCTCTGGTGAGCTTGATCTGTCACAGCAGGGAAGGAGGCATTATATGGATGTAGAACATTCCAGGGCCTATGAATCTTCTCAATGGTCACTGTAATGCACTTGTTTGCTTTCAGGTTTGTAATAACATGTTTCACAAATATTTGAACTCAGGAAAATGAGAAGTGAACTAAGGCATACTTGATGCTATTGCTTGTTTTGGTTTGTTTAAACAGTTAGGCAAGGTGGGTCTAGCCTTGCTTCGTTTGTTGAACTTTCAGTCACTTTTTGAGTGATTGCTGAGTGGGGAGGACATCCATTTTGTGGTTTGTTATCTCCTCCTAGTTATTTGAGATCATCATGTTTCAAATTGCAGGAAGTTGTTTGATGTGGATTTGGTTGCACGCGTGTAGCATTGTGATTGTGAAAATTGCAAAAGAATGTTGCAATAGCAATTGCAGCTTGAATCTATTGTATGTTTGCATTGAATGATCTTAAAATCTCATCTCTTGCTTCCCTTTCAAATCTAGTTTATTATCATCATCTTAACTTTATACTTTCGAGTTCAATTTATGTATGCTGGTAGTATAAAGAAATTTTTTTATACATGCATCATTTAATAAAAGGAATTCTATCTACTGAATAAAGAAAAGTGAAAATGATTACAATTATGTGTGGATCATTATGCCTATTGTTGATGGATGAGTCTATTACATGTATGTATAGTTTACAGTTCAACAACCACATAATTTGGACCCAAAGTAACTGGAATTTCTTTGGGTAAACATGCTCATGTTGTCATGTTTGCAACTAAAATATAAACGTACCTCATGTTGTGCTTGTTATATGGCGTTGGATAGTTATTTTATTTTATGATGATTTTGGAATGCAATGAAGTTTTAGTGCAATGGTTAGAAATACCGTCATAACTAATATTTCGGCAATTTTTTATTTTTGTTGAAAAAGGCACAAACTGTTTGTTTTTCTACTCAAATAAAATTTGCCTTTTACTTTTCCCACCCTATCATCTACTCGCGCGCCCTATTTTTTTTCTTTTCGAAAATACCCTATGTTCGGATTCTAAAATCTGAAACATATTGTTAGGTATTTTTGGATTTTACCCTCCGAAAAAATACGAACTACATTTTTTGTGTTATATTTGATGTCAAAGGTCTATGCTGACCGTCGTAGAATCTTCGCATAAACTGCAAAGCAACTGCACAGATTCTATGAACGGTCAACAGTGACCATGACATCATAAACACTCTTAAAAAACTAAAAAAAGTTTAAGAAAAAGTAAGAAAAGATGGGAAATGAAGAATGAATGAAATTGTTGAAGCATGAAAGACTATTTATAGCCTTAAACCAGTCATAGACCATAACTACAGTCAAAGGAAACGTTTTCCATGGTCAAACCAACCAAAAATGCATTAAACACACCACAAATTGTCCAAACCTTGGGTGAAACGCCACAATCCACCTAGTCTGGGAGGTTTCAGATTTTACAATCTGAAACTCTCTTAATATTTTCGGATTATACAATCTGAATAACACCAGACTGTGTTTAAGTTTTATTTTTGGTAGGTTTTCATAGCGAATGACAAGATTTTTTTTAAAAAAGGTACAAAAATAATTAAACAACTTAAAACAACACAATAACATAAGTGATGAATCTTCTAGGAAAGTGTTCGAAGATGTGCTTTTGTACTTGATCCAGCTGGCCTGCCAACCGACATATTTCGTTCGGCAGGTCAACTGGATCAAGTTCATAAGAACCTCTTCGAAATCATATCTACAACAAAATCATGAAAGGCAAGGTGTTTCAAGAGGATTGTTTAGAGTTATATCTTGTTGCCTTGCCAACTGACATATATATTGCCAAGGCAGCAAGATCTAGCTCACAACAACCTCTTGGTGTTCATATCATTTGAAATATTTTTTAGAGTTTTTTGTTGTATTTTACAACAAATGAACCGAGCACACTTATTTATAGAGGTTTTTATGCGTCGTGGACCACTGAAAATGTCAGTGCAATGTGGACCACACAAAAAACCTGTGCTGAACTGGTTCGGAGTATATAATCTGAACCTGACTTGCACCCTATATATCTTCGTATATTTTCTATCTGTGTTCATATCTTGTGAAAGAGATTTTTCAGAGTTTAAATGAACATCTTTAGCATAAAGTTCAGTGGAGAGATTTTTGACAGCATGATGGAGATCTTATAGGAGAAGTGAGGTTCATAAACTGACCATAGATATATTGATTTTAACAACATAATTCAACAACATAAAACACGTAATAAAATAAAACATAATAAATCACATATCAGCTAAATTAATGTCTTCGTCTGGTGCGTCCAGCAGAGCCCTGATCTCTTGGTAGTTCCTGGGGCTGGATCAAACTTTTATGAATTTGTTCAACAAATCTGACCAATGAAGTGTCAAACTCGATCGGTTCTTTAGTACTATACTGAGCAAAGATCAAGAACATGGTTCTCACGTCGTCGCCGTTCCTGAGCTTCATCTGGCTGAACCGCACATTCCTAGCTGAGTCGGTCGATGGACGTCGATACTCAACACCATCCACCCTTTTTGTGTCTCTGTGGTTGAGTTGACGGTTGATTTGATCCAGCTGGCCCTTCAACCCGGAGAGATTGACATCGGTGCGAATCCTAAACAGATGGGGTGGTTTTCCCCCGTTGTAGTAAACTGCAGCTAGCTTGGTGTTCGGATCAATGACAAAAATTTCCATGGTTTTTTTTTGTGTGGTTTACTGCTTATGAAAACAAACACACTTATTTATAAAAGTTTCTAGGCGTCGTGGACAACAAAAACTGTCGGTGCAATGTGGACCACAAAAAAAATCATGTACACAATATTTTCGGATTGTATAATTCAAAATATCCCTCACCCTACAAAGTACGAAGTTTGACTCATTTTCACCTATTATTGAATCATTTCGGATTATATAATCCGAAAATCTTTGATAATTTTCAGATTATATAATCTGAAACAAGTCAGAGTTTTGGACGGCAAGAGTAACTCATGGAACACGTTTTTCAAAGGGTTTTACCAGCTTTAATGGCTGGTAAAACCCTTTGAACACGTTTTTTTGACTCATAGTTAAGAGTCGTTACACTTTATGCACCCATTCTTCACAAATTTCCCCTATAAATACCCGTCAAACCTTCACCATTTCTCACACTCTCTCCTCCTCTTCCTTCTACAACAATGTGTTTCCATTGTTGACCTTTCATATAAAAATGTTACTTTGGAAATGGCCAAATGCATCACCAGGTCCTTTAAGTTTAACGTTATACCGGATTAGTCCTTTTAATTTTGTTAGTTTTAAATTGGTCCTTTATGTTAGTAAAATTGTACATCTAGTCCTTTAAGTTATAAAATATATGCACCATTACCTTATTTCCATCAAACTCGGTTAAAAAGTGCTTATGTGAATGTTTATTGCTAAGTTGACAGCTCTAAATTCACCTCTCTCAAAACTAGGGTTCATAAGTGTATTATTCAGTTCTAGTTTGAAACAAAAATCATTCAATTACTTGATTTATAATGTTGTTGATGAAATATTTACCTCTAAAATTAGGATTGAATTAGCAAAACAATAAGAATAAAATGTATATAAGTAATTACGTTTGGTGTCATAAACACTTTTTAACCTTCCACCTCAATGTTAAATGGTCATATAATCACTTTTGAACAAAGTTGTATGAAAAAAGGGATCAATTTATTACAAAAAATAATTAAATGACTAACTTGTTCACTTTTACTACCATAAAGGACCAATTTCAAACTAAAAAAACTAAAAGGATTAATCTAGTATAAACGGTAAACTTAAAGGACCCTGAGATGTATTTGGCCCTTTGGAAATTCAGGGATTGTATGAATGGTCAATGAGGATGGTGACACGCTGCAAAGAAGCACAATCTGTCTGGGAGGTTGGTTTGTCTGGATGCAAGGTTAACCATCAAGACTCTTTCGCCCTAGAAAGGAAACAAACCTTACCCCCAGCCCCCCTAACCCACCCTACCCCACCCCACCCCACCATTTTTTTATCCTCCCCCCTCCGCTTTTGCTTCTCCCTCCATCAGCTTGCACCAGAAGTTTAAGTGTGTGTTTGGTTCAGCGGTGAATAGAATTGATTTTGAAAGAATTGATTTTGGTTAAAAGTGATATAAATGTGAATTGATTTATGTTTGGATACATTAATGTAAAAGTGATTCTTATAAAGTGATGTTGCTTGGATAATTTGAATCAAAATTGATTTTGAGTGCCTAATTACCAAAATGGGTATCGATATATATTATTTATGATTTTGATAAAAGTTAAAATGTATGTTTTTTTTATCCCCTAAAAAAATGTATATTTTATTTGATTTTGAAACCATTGCCTCCAGTCAAAAATAAAACAATTACCTTTTTTATAGTTTTTTTTCACCAACATTTAGTTTTTATTATTTATGTTAGCTGGGTCGGTTTGTATAATAAAAGAGAAAATGAATGGGTTTTTGCCTTTTAGAGCCCAAACCCTCCTTCATCTCTAACCTTGAGATCCTATACCGTTGGAATGTGGTCGCTGCGCCGGAAACGATAGACAAAAATACAACAAGGTGTAGACGAGAATGAGAGGGGTCGGAACAAAGAAGCAATACAATGAATGTTGTAAATGGTGTTTGCAGTAAACATAAACCAACAAGAAAAGGGCACTGAAGGAATACAACAAATCTTGTAAATCTCAACCACAAAAAAGGTAGAATCGATTCTGGGTTCAACGCAAAAGCTCTGATTCCTAGCTTCTGCCAGAATCGCTTTTAGAAGAGAGAATCGATTTCAGAGTTGAAAGCCAAACAAGATCACACAAGATAAAACCACGTCAAAAGGGTCGAAACGTGCGTTTGACTGGCGGAAACGCGAAACCAAACATTTACTAACTGTAGGTTTTTAATAGATTAGCACTAGGTTTGAATATTTTATGTAATACGTTTTAAGCTTAAACTTTATTTTATTGTAAATGTATTGATATATTAATAAAATGAGATTTTGTTTGTATCATTTTGTCCTTTTAATTTTGTTTATATTTGAATTTATTTTATGTTTTTGTCATTTATATTTATGTCATTGAAATAATATAAACCACAGTCTCTTTAAAAATCTGGGCAAAGCAATTTTCGGATTATATAATCCGAAAAACCTAACAATTTGTTTTGGATTATCTAATCCGAACAATGAGTATTTTTAGAAAGAAAAAAAAATAGGACGCGTGAGAAACTGCTAGGGTGGGAAAAGTAATAGTCATAAAATTTTAATCAAGAGTGGGTTTGAAAATATCGGATTTCTATGTTCCGTACTAGTTAGTCAAAAATCATTCTGGGTATTTTTTTTAAGAAGCTAAACTAACCCACTCAAATTGACATTGAGGAGAATCGAACTTGAGGAGCAAACTCCAAGAACCTAAGTATTCATTGATTTCCAACGATCAAGGGAAAGCTCTAAGGCTCAATATAATGTGCTTACAATTACACATGTGTTTACATATTAACTATCAACGATTTTTTTTACATCAACATTGAAATAAATTTTTAACCTACGTAGATATAGGTTAAATTTTTAACCTACATGCAGGGGCGGTACTCTGTTGGAGCGGGTGGGAGCCATGGCTACCCCCACTTTAAAAAAAAAATTATAAAGGAAAAGATCAAAACACCCCTCATATTTTTGGATATTTTCAACCAGCACCCCCCACACTCACAAGTCACAACATGGGCACACACACACCCACCTCCTACAGTCCTACTATTCTCTTCTCTTCTCTTTGTATGTTCCTTCCTTCCAGTTCCATCCATCTTCTTCCTTGCGAGTTGCGGCGCCGTATCACAACAAGTACAACAATCAACATGTCTCAGTCTCTCAAACCCTTAGTCTCTCTCGCTGTATCACATCTTTTTCCTTGCGGCGCCGAATCCATTCATTCTTCAAGACTTCAGGTTTGTTTGTTTCCTCTTTGCAATTTCTTGTCAATTTTCGTATTCAATTGATTCAATTCAATGTTGGTATAAATTATTATCTATATTGCTTGCTTAAAATTGGGGGAAATTGAACCCTAAAAATAAAAAATTAGAGGAATTGCAAACTGGATTACCATTTAATGCTTGATGAATACCACACTTATGGTAAAAATTGGGGGAATTGCTTGATAAATTATTATCTATATTATGCTGCCACTTGTTCAGTGTTTTTAAGTTAACAAAAACATGGTTCTGTATGCTATTAAACTGCCATAATAATTGGTAAAAATTGGGGAAATTGCTTGATAAATTATTATCTATATTATGCTGCCACTTGTTTAGTGTTTTTAAGTTAACTAAAACACAAATCTGTATGCTCTTAAATTGCCATAATAATTGGCTGATGCTTCACCTTATGACTTGAGTTTGTGTCTGTTGTATCTATCAAATGAAGTTTTTATAAACAAACTGATATGTGAATTGTGCATTTTGTAGGAGTGATACAATGGTCAAACTTAAGAAAATTGATGCCTTTTTTAAGAGGAAAGAATTTAACATAGATGAAAATTGTATAGCTTCATCATCAACAGTTGAACGAAACACTTCGAGTGATCAAACGGTTCAACCGGATGAGCAGCCTTGCAAGATTCAAAAAGTCACTATGGATAAATTTGATGTAAATTGTTTAGAACGTGATCTCGGAAAGCGCCTCCAGATTTGGGAATATGCAGTGAATCAAAGAGATGAAGTTCGACGAGCTTATCTTAATTGGGGTCCCTATCAATGGCTAGTAGAAAAGTACCCTCTCAATGAAGATAAGCATCCAAGACGGTTTCAAGCAGCTTGGTTCAAAATGTTCTCTTCATGGCTAGAGTATTCTCCAACTAATGATGCTGCTTATTGTTTCCTTTGTTACTTGTTCACTAATAAACCAAGTGACAAACCTGCAGCTGACGTCTTTACTAGAAAAGGATTTAAAGCATGGAGAAAGGTGAATGCCGGAAAGAATTGTGCTTTTCTTAAACATATTGGAGAAAGTCCTTGTTCATTTCACAATAATGCAGTGAAAGCATCTCAAGACTTGTTCAATCAATCTATGAACATCAGATATGCACTTGATGAGCAGAGTTCTGATCAAATCCTCCAAAATAGACTTCGTCTCAAGTGCTCTATTGATTCAGTTTGTTGGATCACGTTTCAAGCATGTGCTTTTAGAGGCCATGATGAATCTGTTGGATCAAAAAATAGAGGTAACTTTCTTGAAATAATTAAACTCTTAGCATCCTACAATGATGAACTTGCTAAAGTAGTGCTAGAGAATGCTCCATATAATGCAAAGTATACATCTCATGCAATTCAAAAGGAACTTCTGCAAGTCATGTCTAGTAAAATGAAACACTTTATCCGAGAAGAGATTGTAGATTCTAAATTTTGCATAATTGTTGACGAATCACGTGATGAATCTCTTAAGGAGCAAATGGCTATTATTTTGAGGTTTGTGGATAAAAATGGTTGCATACAAGAACAGTTTTTTGAGCTTGTGCATGTTGATGACACTATGGCTATCACTCTTAAAAAAGAAGTTTGTGATGTTCTTTCTCGGCATGGTCTTCGTGTTTCAGATATCCGTGGGCAAGGGTATGATGGTGCTAGTAATATGAGAGGAGAGTGGAATGGATTGCAAGCATTATTTCTCAAAGACTGCCCTTATGCTTACTACATTCATTGTTTTGCACATCGATTACAACTTGCTTTGGTTGCTGCTTCCAGAGAAGTTTTCCCTATTCATGATTTCTTTTCACACCTGACCTTTATTGTGAATGTTACTTGTTCCTCTAGTAAGCGTCATGATGAATTGCAAAAGGCCATATCAAATGAGATTAGTAATTTGCTAGAGATTGGCGAACTTGAGAGTGGTAAAGGACAAAATCAGGTTAGCAATCATAAACGAGCTGCAGATACTCGCTGTAGTATGATAAATCTGCATGATCCAACTTGCGTAGTTCTTAAAGAAATTAGGAAAAATGGATCAAGTTATGCTACACGTGGGGATGCTAATGTTGCTTATAATTTTTTGAAATCATTTGAGTTTACATTGATTTTGCACATGATGAAAGAGATTATGGGAATTACAGATCGTCTTTGTCAAGCTTTACAGCAGAAATCCCAGGATATACTTAATGCTATGCAATTAGTCGGCTCTACAAAAACATTAATTCAGAAGTTGAGAGATGATGGCTGGGATGATTTGTTGAAAAATGTGATATTGTTTTGTGAAAAACATGGTATTAATTCCCCTGATTGTAATGTTGTTTATATAGAGCGTGAAGGTCGCGCTCGTCATCAAAACGATCACATCAAAGTGGGTCAACATTTTAGAGTGAATTTGTTTTGTGTTACAATTGATCAACAGTTGCAAGAATGGAATCATAGGTTTTGTTTGGAAACAATGGAGCTTTTAATTCTAAGCAATAGTTTGGTTCCTAAGGATGTGTACAAAGCATTTGATATAGATAATATATGTGCTCTTGTAAATAAATTTTATCCTCTAGATTTTAGTGAGCAAGAAAAAATTAATTTGAGATATCAACTTCATCACTTCCATCTTGATGTTGTTAGTCATCCAGATTTGAATAACAACTATGTCTGAATTGCGTGAAGCTCTTAAAAAGACAGGGAGGGCGGAAAAACATTACTTGGTTGATCGTCTAATCCGCCTTATATTAACTCTCCCGGTTTCTACAGCTACTACAGAAAGATCATTTTCAGCAATGAAGTTAATCAAGACAAGATTGCGTAATAAGATGGATGATGAATTTCTTGCTGACAATATGATGTTTTATATTGAAAAGGAAATAGCTGATTCATTTAGTTCTGATTCAATTATTGACGAGTTCAAGTCTTTGAAAGACCGAAACGTGAAATTTTAAATTGAGGTAAATGTTTTCTTGTATATATATTTTTTATGTTTTGAATTTATTTTAAATCTTTGCTAATTTGTCTAAGCTTATTATTTAGATGCTCCGATGACTTGGTCAGGTTTCAAGCTTTTGCATCAGAGAGTATATATAGCAGTCTCGTGTGAAGGGTTCTTTAAGGTTAGGATAGGCTATATAGTTGGTAGATAGTAATTTGGAACTTTAGCCTTGTGTTGATGCTTTTTTTGGATGAAATTGTCTACGACTTTTATGAATTTCAATTATAATATTTTGGATGAAATTTTACATGACTTTTATGAATTTCAACTATAATATTTAGTTAATATTTGCCGCTCCCCCTGATATTTTGGACAAGATCCGCCACTGCTTACATGGACTTATTTTATCACTCTTAATGAAATATTTTATCACTCTTTTGAACTATAATTTTTCCCTTTCACTTTATTTTATCACATTTCAAGGATTTATCAAACATTTTTCTAATCTCCCTAAAAAAAACATTTTTCTAATCAATACAATCGTTTTCTTGAGAATATTTTTCTTATCAAACAAAATCGTCAAACCAATATGCCACCAATAGAAATTATTTGTATGCTTCAAATGAACACATGGTGTAATGTAAGGAATCATTGCAATCGGAATCTTGAATAGAATAACTATGCCTACTTTTCAACTTGTAATAAATGGATAATTGTCTTAAAATTTTTAAAAAATCAATAATTCATATTAGTAGATTTTTCTTTTGGCGGCAAAGTGACTCAATCGTTAATAAATGGGCCCAATTAACAAAAAGCCCAATAAATCAATTTTGATAACAGTAATAAAACCCACTATGCTCTTTCGCGCCAAAAACCAACCAAAACTGTTGATCGTCTTTCTCCCGCATAACAAACTCAGTTACGTGGACCCCACCTCACCGGAAACTAACTCTCGCCGCCGCAAAACACCATTCTCATCGTCACAGTTTCATTCCTCCGATCTTGATTCCATTTTCTTCTTCTTTTCTTCAAAATCTTCATCTCCATTCAATTCCTCTCTACGCAAGAAACAACACATTGTAATTCTACATTTGCTTCTCAATTCAACTACGAAAACTGATGAAAACGCAAAGAAAAATCAATGATGCTATTTCTCTGTGTATTTTTCAGGAAAAGAAGAACAAAGAGCATTGTTAATAGTTTCTTCCAATTCTCAGAAAAATGATTCGTAACTTCCTTTACCTGCTTCTCAATCTCGTTCTCTTCTCCTCAATTTTGATTTCTCAGACCTCAGCGTTAACTCGTTCTCCCGAAGGTAATTTTGATAATTGTTCTAGAATCTGGATTATCACTGTTGAATATTGATTATCTCATTTTGTTGTTATTCTAAAATTACGATCTGTTTAATTTGATAGTGGATATGGATTAATTTAGTTTTTGGATCTTTTAGTAAACCCTAATTTTCTTGTGATTTTTTTGGGATGAACAGTGTGGGCACTACAGGATCTACACAGGGCGTTGAATTACTCGGAGGCGCTTCGAGGATGGAACGGTAGTGATCCTTGTGAGGAGTCGTGGACGGGTGTTGCTTGTTCTGGGTCGTCGGTTATAGGCCTGTAATGTACCAACCTCAATCATCATATTTTCTACTTAGACATTGTTTGGATGAACAGCTTTATTAAGCACTTATAGCATAAGTGTTTATCATATATGGGTGTTACTGTATAAGTTATTTATATAATAAAAGATAGAATAAAGTCAAATTGTTTTATGGAAATAAGCTGAAAAAAGCTTATGAACATGTCATAAGCTCTGCAAAATAGTTTTGCAAGTGCTTGTTATGTCAGTATCATAATGAAACTGATAATTGTTCGCTGTGTCCTCTGTTAAAATGCAGAAACATTCAAGGGTTAAACCTCACTGGGAGTCTATGCAGGCTTTATAATCTCCGAAATTTGAAACAGCTGTGAGTGTTTTTGATTTTGCATGGCATCGGTATTAGATTCTTATATTAGGATATTTGTATTTCAAGTTATGCTATTAATAAACTTGTTTCCATATTTTTGGTTTTTGTAGGGATGTCAGTTCTAATAACATAGTGGGCGAAATACCGTTTGGTTTACCCCCCAATGTCACACATATGTAAGGCAACTGTTCTTCTCATTTTGTTCACTGCATAACTGAATTTTGTGCTTGCTGATAGGCATACTTCTATCTTTAGCACTGTGTTTTTCTTGTGATTATTTCAATGAAGACAGAATGCTTGCTTTCTTGTAACTATTTGAGCAAAATTATCCCGCACAATTTTTTTCTTTGGAGATGTGATGTAACATTGCTTGAAGTTCACTCCTTGATTTAAATTAGATACATGATTAGGTTTATAAATTATTTAAACTCATTCCATGTTATGCCTAACCTGCTAACCAGAGATAGTAAAAGGAGTGAAATGAAATGAGATTGAATATTTAAGGACTGATTTATATACAACCTGCAAGTATATTTCTAAGGATCAGAATGCCAGTTGATTAGTTATGTTCATATTGATTTTAGACCAAGCTTAATAGAGATGATAATAATACAGGGGACCATTACAATAACAGCAACACCTAAAGCCTTTTTTTCACTAGTAGGGTTGACTACTGTATCTCATGATGCCATAACGTCTTTATCAGTTCAAAATAAAATGTTTATATTTTTTTCGTCTCTTTTGAGCATATGATATATTATAATTGAGCGCTTTACTAGTAGCTGTGCAAGTACAATCATCATTTTTATCTTGTGTTGCAGGAATTTAAGCCACAATTTCTTAATTGGACCCATTGGTGACGTATTTACTGGCTTAGATAATCTCAAAGAAATGTATGGCTTCTTCTTTTGGATTTTTTGATATCACAGTACGATTTAAATAAAATGAATAGGTGACTAAACCAGTACAAAACTTTAGGTACTTGAATCCTTGAAATTTTCTGGATCTGTGAAAGCAAACCATGAATGCAATCTGAACTTTGTATGTTTCACTGATTTAAAGGGATGTGATAAGACTGTGTAATGAAAATTGGATCTGACTAGGTTTTGAGAAAATGATATTGACAAAGTGCAGACGCTTTGACTGTTTTGTTCAAATATCATTAAATGGAACCTCACAAAGGGTGATTTCCTTTCTTCAGGGACCTTTCATACAATAACTTCTCAGGAGATCTACCAAGATCATTTGGTTCCTTGATAAACCTTGCTAGACTGTAAATTTCTTCCTTCCTACGCCTTATTTTCGCTAAACTTGATTTACGTATCGTCGTATACTCAATTTTGAAAGGAAGAACTTTTCTTTATAGGTGTCTGTTGGTTTGATCTGAAAATTGGTGCTTATTTGCAGGTTCTTGCATAGTAACAAATTCACTGGATCAGTTGTCTACCTGGCCGAACTCCCACTTACAGATTTGTAGGATTATCTCTAACATTTTCCCAATATATATTTACAGTTCTACTATTTGCTTATTTGTTGGTGTTGCCAGGAACATTCAAGATAATCTGTTCAGTGGCCTTCTTCCACCTCATTTTCAGCACATAAAAAATTTATGGTTAGTGAACAACTATTACGAGTTTGATCGCCATATTTTATTTCATCAAACAAAAGTGAACACATGAAAGTAATCATTCCCTCCACTCTAAAATAGGTTTGCTGGGAATAAATTTCATGCAGCGGACAACTCTCCTCCATGGCCTGCTCCGTCGGAGACATTATCAGTTGAACATAATATTAGTCACCCACCCACAACTAATGCAAATGCCATCAAGAACTATGCTCCTCCGGTAGTAAGTGAGCACAAGCCTAAGAAGAAAAAATTAGGTCCTAGAGGAATTGCTCTTATGGTTGGTGGAGGAACACTAGTGGCTGCAGGTGTGGCACTCCTTGTTGCAATCCGTTTGAACAAACTGCATCCTCAAAGCCAGAACTTGAATTACTCAGAAAGCAAGGATATCTCTTTGCATTCTCATCCAACCAGTGCAACCATAGGTAATTTATACAGAAAAGCATATGGATAGTGAGGCACTCTATAATCTGTTTTGTCATTTTTGCTGAGAAGACCTTGATAAAATCTTGAAAAATAATATGAATATGAGATTGTATTGGAAATTCACTTTTTGTGTGTGATATTCAACTAGCTACCTCACTGAGTTAGGATGCCATTAATATTTCTGTGAATTCATTTCTAATGCTAATCATGCTCTCTTTTTTCTCATTTGGTGATAGAGGTCTCTTCTGCTGAACTAGACGACATGCCACTACTCCCACCTGTTAACGTTGCATCTCTTTTGGGTCCAATGAGATTTCCTTTCGTGCGCCATAGCAATGTGGAGGAAACATCAAGAAGAAGTTTTTCCAAGAGAGGCAGATCCGCTGGAAGGACGAAAATTTATACCATAGCAGAGCTTCAGCTGGCTACTAACTTCTTTAATGAAGGCAACCTTCTGGGAGAGGGATCTCTTGGTCCTGTTTACAAAGCTGTATTTCCTGATGGCAAAGTATAATCTTAATCTATTTTTTAAACACTGAAATTTTCTTTTTTTCATGTTTTGGTTTCAAATTAATGTAACGTTTTCTCGTTTTGTTGAAGAATTTGGCGGTGAAGATCATAAACATGGCGGGTCTGTCTTACAGAGAAGAGGAAAAGTTTTTGGATGTCATTTGCACGGCTTCCAAACTGAAGCACCCCAATATCATAGCACTCAATGGTTACTGTTTTGAGCACGGAGAGCATCTTCTTGTTTACGATTACTTTGGACATTTAACTCTAAATGATGCCCTTCACAGTGGAGCATGTGAGCCACTATCGTGGGTCCAACGTCTTCGGATTGCTTTAGGTGTTGCTCAGGCTCTGGAGTAAGTTCCATGCTGCCACTAAAATTCTAGACTTGTTCATATGAAAGTAGAATTGTAGGTAATGCTGTCTTAACTCTAAAAAGTCATGGAAATGTTTTCAGCTATTTGCACTCGGCGTGCTGCCCTCCTGTTTCCCATGGTAACTTGAAGGCTGCCAATGTTTTACTGGACGAAAATTTGACGCCTCGTGTGGGTGACTGTAGCTTGGCTATTTTGAGACCACTCCTGAAGAGCAATCAAGTTAAAGTTCCAGTAAGTCACTCCAAAGATTCTAGCGGCTAAAGTTGTAACTGGAATTGAGCAATAGTTTAACTACCAGAAGTTTTATTATCTTTTGGGTGCTTTTAACTTTAAGTTCTGATTCTTTTCATAACTTGCACCGATTGAAATGTTCTGGCATGAAGCCTGAAGGGGGTTGCACTTTATTAGGTACAATAGCTAAGGATGTAATCTGAGGGTATAAGTAAAAGGAAAGTAAGGGTTGATTTACAAGAAGTATATATTAGTATCAAATAAAAAATTATTAGAAACTAAAATGGTAGGTGGTAAAAATTATTTAAGACAACACAGTTAAACCTCAATGTAGTATAAACCAGCTGTTGCAAACTGAATCAGAAGCTTGACAACAATCTTCTTAAATATGCCCGTTTAATAATTATTGGAGACAGACTGCTGATCAATTTGGTGGCTGTTGGAAACAGGCTACTGAGACTACAACTGCAGACAGAGGCTATGTTCCACCTGACCATGGCCAAACAGGATTCAGCAGAAAGAGAGATGTATTTGCCTTTGGGTTATTGCTTCTGGAATTGTTAACAGGAAGGAAACCTTTCGATAGGTATGGTTCTCAGTGTCTCTTCTCTTACAAAGAATACAAGTGTAGTTTCATTTGAATGATGATACTGTTTTCTTTCAATTCATTACAGTGCCAGGCCAAGGGAAGAGCAAAATCTGGCGAAATGGGTTTCCCACAGGCTTCGTGATAACGTGGGTTTGGAACAGATAGTGGATCCCAGTATCAAAACAACATTGTCATCCAAGGCTCTTTCTGGTTATACTGATATCATCTCCCTCTGCATGCAGGTATTAACACCTGATGTTATAATTCAAATTCAATAAGAAATTGAAAAACTCAATGATTGTTTGTGTCTTTTGTGTACAGCCTTCAAAACAACTCCGTCCCCCAATGTCTGAAGTTGTGAACTCTCTTGTATCTTTTGCCCAAGAGTTCAACTTTGCAAAGAGTGGTGTAGCAGATGGTGCTGATCTATTTGAGAAGTCTTCTTTCTGTTCAGCCAACACAGGCCTTGTAAATTCGCCAACATCCAGCCACCTATCAGCCTGATGTACAACATCTGTGTGTAACATAGAAGCCAACTGGGCGACATTAACGAGCTAGAAATTTGGAGTTAATGTCAGTTCCAGCATTTTTCCCTGTAAATAGCCATCTGTGCAGTCCTTCCACACGAGATTGCTCGTGTCGCCTGTTTGTGTCGCCTGTGGAAGGAAAAGAAATACGAATATGAGCATTTTGTAAAGGTTTTTTTTTGTTTGAATAGGGATTTGGCTTCTCAGAGTGAAACATGATAATGAATGACTGATAATTACTTCCTCTTGTATCAATTATAAACCACTTTTCAATTTTAAGACACATATTATTTACTCAATGAATATGAAAATTGAAAAGTTGTATATAATTGAGACAAGATGGAATAATCTATAAAATTAAAATATCTAAACGCTATATAATTGGTATTTAATTAAAGGGTCTTGTTAACGAGTGTCTTTGGAGCACTCTTTAAGCATTCTAAAATAATAAATAATTTCATAAAAAAATCAAATATTTCAATTTATAATGCATTGATTACATAAATTTTCAAAAAAATTATCATTTAAAGGTCTTAAAGAGTGTCCCGGACACACTCATTAACATTTCCCTTAATTAAAGTGTTTTATGAATTTCTGTTAAAGACCAATTATTTTAGAGTATTTGAGTTCGAATAATATTTGAACTATCCATAATTAAATTTTACTAATCTCTGAATAATAGGATCACTTCCTCTAGTAAAAATAGGGTTAAGACAAAAAATAATAGCTATTCAAGAAAATTAAGTGAGCTTTTTTTAGGTCAAATACCATTTTTGATCCTTTAAGTTTGACAAGAATATCGAATTAGTCATTTAAGTTTTAAATAGGTCTATTAAGTTGTTAATTTAAAACACCTATTTAAAGTTTTTTAAGTTTTTAAGTTTCAAATAGGTCCTTAAAATGGTAACGGTGTAATAAGTTAATAACTTAGAGAGCATATTTGAAACTTAAGAACTTAAAAGACTAATATGATATTTTTATCAAATTTAAACGACCAAAAGTGATATTTGACTTTTTTTTTTTTTACTAATGAAAAGTGAGCGAACCTGATCCTCCATCAATAAACAAAAGGTATAGATTGTTTGAATTTTATGCATGTCTTGGTGGAAGAAGAAACTATTCAAGAATGATAGATTGGTTGAATTTACTTAAATTTATCTATTGACATATCGGCCAAGCTTTAATAACAGCTTATATGATATTTGTAAGTTGTTTCCTTAAAAAAAATATTCGTAAATTGTTTTCTACTTATTTTTATGAACTATTTATGATAGCTTATAAAAACAAAAAATAATTTGACTTTGAGTTTATTTTATTTTTTTATAGAATATTGTGTTATCTTTGTCTTAGAAGTTGTTTACATATATGATATTAGTGCTTAATTAAATTTTTAAATTAGAGATCTTTTATTCATTTTGATTAACATTTTGGTTAACACAATCATACCATGTAATATCATTGGATATTTATCATCATCAAATCATCCAGTACTATATTGTATTTTATATTAATTTATTTTAAAATAACTTCAAATGTAGACAATTGTTGGATTCTAATAGTGATATCTAACCAAACAAACTCGGTGGCGTTTAAGGTACCAAAGTTAGTCTTTTTGTGTATGGTACAAAAAGGTTTTTTTACCCACAATATCAGGTTGTCCTCTAATGTTAAAAATACCAAAATATATCCCACGAGTTATTTATTATATCATTCATGAGTGACCCCAACACTTAATAATATTATGTTATTACCTACTTGATTATCCTCTTTTATTTTATTAATTTAACAATAGTTTACAGCTCTATATTCTTCATCTTCTCTATATCGTTCATCCCAACAATACCAAAAGCTTCAATTCAATCCAGAAAAGAAAAAACCATCGTCTTTCTTAAGTTCTTTTCGTTTGCTCTCACAGCATTACCAACTAGTTCAAGCACATATATTTCATTTCAAATCAAAAACAAATTAGCATAAATCAAACGCTGATAGATCGGAGCTCCGGTACCCTAACGCTGAACACCGACATTAACAGGTTTTAAAGCTATCTTCTTCCAACCGCACCACCAATCTTCACTTTGTTTTACCTTTCTTCTCTCTTCCCCCAAACATTAGCAAACCCTCCCCAAATTGGACAAATATACTAATATAGGATATTCTTTGTCTACTTCTAAATTTGAAATTTTTGTCCAGAGCTGCTTAGTCTCAAAATATTCATATATGGGTGAAACTGAATTTAATTTTGGATATTTTGATGAAATTGGTTTGAATATTTTTTGATGGTGGGATCCTGGATTCTTTTGATGAATTTTTTATGAAATGGGATGCTGATTGTTGATGAAAGAGATACTCAAGAAATTTTGATTATTAATATCCATATTTGGTTAATAACGGGGTTCATCATCTCTCAAAGAAAAAAAACAATGGTGTTTATCACGTTGAAAGATATTTTTAAAAAAATGGTTATTGATAAAATGTAAAACAAATAAATTCCATCGTAAAAAAAATCAGTCACATACTTTTAGACAAAAGAAAAAATTAGATACTTTTTACTAATATATTTTTTAGAGCGACATTTTATTAACATAAATTTTTAATTAACATAAATACAATTTCATCATTGTTAAAAACTCTTTTGAAAATATCAAAACTATAACATCAAACCCACTACTCAAGTTGTCCTTCTTCAATCTTGACCGTTGAATATTTAAATAATAAATCAATGGTAAAAAACTCATTTTCGTATCATACACAAAAAAAATTAACTTTGGTATCCTAAATGCCACCAACAAACTCTTATGTAGTTAAGAATTTACATAATATTTTTTTAAAATATTTTGACGAAATGACAAAATTATCACTCAATATTATTTAATATATAAGAGATCAAATTATTAATTTTCAAATTATTAATTTATTTAGATAAAATTTATTAAAAAATTTACAACTTTAATAATTAATATGTTTACGTATTTTGATCTAAATAGTTAAATTAATATTAATTTTGAATAAAAAATAATTACAAATAAAAATGCTCTTACAAAACAATTTTCAAAGAAAGAAAATAGATTTATTATCATAAAATTTGTGTGTAAAAAAAATTTATCATAAAATTTGGGAGTAAAAAAAATACTGTTTTTGCAAGCAAGAGTAGTATCGGTTCTGCGAAGTGTGGAGGCCGCTCAGAGTTTGGAGTTGTAGCTTTCTCGATTTCACTCTTTCGGGTATCTCTCTCTTTCTTTTCTTCTTCATCGCCATAACATTGCTTCTCTATTCACCTTTTTAGGGTTTTCATTTTATTCCCCTTTTAACTATACCACATTTTTCAACAATCTTCTTCGATCTGATTCTTTTTTTTTTTTTATTATTTCTATGCTCCGTTTTCTAATTTGCCTTTTGTTATTTTCTGGATCCACTATCCATCGTATCCCGTTGTTCGATTCTTTCCAATACCACAACTTTTTCCACCTAAATTATCGTATCATCAATTCTATTTTATCAATTTTTTTTTTTGGATTTCAATTTCGAATACTTTCATATGAAAATCTTCATTTTTGGGATAAACACCTTAATTTGCACCTTATAGCATCAGCACTTGTGTATAATAAAAGATAAAATAAAGTTTAGTTATTTTCTTATAAGTTATAAGTTGTTTTCATAAGCTAGCTTATGAATATTTCACAATCTATTTTCATAAGTTCTCCTAAACAGACTCAATAGTGGTTATGTCAGTAGGTAAGATCAAATAAGTCAATCCAAACAGGTCCATTGTTTTGTAACATTTGGTTTGACACGAGTAATTAGTAATTGTGGTTTGATTATTGACCAAGGGTTTAAGCTTTTTATTCCTTTTGGATTTTATTGTTGGTTTGTAGAGATAACAATGGACTCAGCAGAACGTAGGTACTTCGAGGATGAGGATTCATCACTCACGAAAACTTTTAAGGGTGCAACAACTGGTTTAGTTGCTGGCACTATCTGGGGTACTGTAGTTGCCACCTGGTATGATGTTCCTCGTGTTGAGAGAAGTGTTGCTCTTCCGGGGCTCATTAGAACTTTGAAGATGATGGGCGGCTATGGAGCGACCTTTGCTGCCATAGGAGGAGTCTACATAGGGGTGGAACAGGTGGTGCAGAACTACAGGATGAAGAGGGATCTTGTAAATGGTGCTGTTGGTGGATTTGTTGCTGGAGCAACTATTCTTGGTTACAGAGGTATCCCTTTCGTCAAATAATTATCCGAGAATTTGCATGTGTTAGTTTTAGATTTTGAAATAATGCTACTGTTGTTAAGCATAATGATTTTTTCGTAGATAACTTTGAAAAAAATTCTATCAGTGTTTTGTATATGTTTTCCATAATCTAATTCATAAATGGTAGTAGATTAAGCATCATATGAGGAAGGAGTTGATCCATTGTTTTTATTTTCCTTCTTTTTGACATGATTAACTCATTGTGCTAAATTACTACTGGTGCAAGTGCAATCAATGTTCATTAAAGCAACACTTGTATGATGGTTGCTGGAGTCTGTTATCAGACTAATGCTGAGTCTGCTATGTTGTTGCCTGTTAGGTAGTTAACTAGTTAGATGATTAATATTCCCAACCAAAGTTGTCAAGATTGAGATCCTACTTAGGATTGTGTGGAGGGCAGTATGATCGTAAAGCGTAGGATCGTCGCAAATACTATGAAATTATAAATGACAACATTAAAGCAAACTTAAACCTGAAATGTCATAATCATAAGTTCCCTGACTCACAATTACTCAATTAGCACTGGCCCCTACCACCCCTGACCCATTACCTACAAGCACAGCCCCGCTACCAGAAGCCATGAGAATGCACAAGTAGAGAGGAACTTGGGAGAGTCCAAGCAGAGAACACACAAAGAAGTGGAGAGATCACTACAACACAACAGCAGAGGTTGAGAGGCAGAGTAGTATTGCTGAAGGGGAGAGCGGCCCATAGATGTCGGGAAAATTAGTGTCTTGCATGAGAATGAGTAATTTCTTGGGTAAAAATGAGTTAAAAGACTGGTTTCAGAATCTGATTTTACATGTGAGTTAATTTTCCCAGTGGTCGTAAGATCATAAAATTGTCCAATCCACAATCTAACTCGCAATCTTAACAACAAAGTTCCTAGTTATAAAATATATTTATGGTGTACTGATTATTGGCCCATGACAAACGGGCTCCCAATCCATGTCTAGAAGAGAAAGAAGAAATGGTATATGGACAGAAAGAGGAATAGGTAGGAACTCAGTTAGAGAAGTGGAGGGATGTAACACAATGGATAGCTGTTTTAAAAGGATTGGTGATGCAGAGTCTGGGATCACACAATGAAACATGATTATGAAGGGTAGATAATGTGTCGGGAGCAGGGGGGTGGAGGTGTGGGTGGGGAATCCATTGGGTGGAGGAAACTTTGCTTGTTTCATATAGTATGGAGAGAGCATTTGGTTTCTCTGTATTTTTTTTTTTCCCTATATTTCATTGCTGCAGTGTTCTGTAATTGGGAGCTTGCTCCCAGAGTTATTTCCATAATGCTTTTGTGAAACACCATTCTATCATATACACTGTATTCAGTTAATGCAACAATAATGAACTTCTCACAGATTCTATGAATTATCTCTGAATAATTTCCTTCATTTCTTTCTCTTTATTGCAAACTGTGTAGTTCTATTGATATATGCCCGGGAAGCCATTTTATAATTACCTTAATTGTGCATCTTTGGCTAGCAAGAAATTATCACCTTGTGGTTGTGTCTGTGTTTCTATGTATTAGGAGGAGGTTATCAATCCTGCCATCCATATATTCATTGTTTCAAGTCTTGAATCGTTTAAGGAAGACATAGAACCTCAACTAAAAGGCTTGTTGATATTATGGCAACCTGACTTATATTCACAATTTGTGCTATTTTATTATCAGTTAAGGATCCCTTGTGTTTGGAGGTATTTTCTCCCAGTGGAGAAGATATGAGTTATATTTTCTGAATTGCTTTAGTTCAATTATACTTGGTTCGTTGGTTGTTAGCATTATGCTCTAGTAAGAACACTATTTTTTTGGGAACTAGGAGGAGGTAACCCGTGTTAGTGTACAGGGGGTCACTTTCAGTTTTATTCCCTTATGTGACAAATTATCATTGTACAATTATGATTACAATCTCCTAGCACTAAAAATGTTGAAAACGGTGGTTTCAGTGGTTAATTTCCTTCCTTGCTACAATTAAGCAGTATTGTGCTTTAGTCCATGTATTCAAGGATGCCTGTCCCCTGATGTGTTTCTTGTGTGTTAATCTTTGTTTTTCTGTCTGTATACACTCATGCTGCGAGTTTCTTCAGTTATTTGTTAAGGAGCTCTATATGGTGCAAGGACTTTATTGCATTAGATCTGACTTTTTTTAACAAGCTTTGCATACTGTCGGTTATACTGTAGGAAGGAGCATATCAACCGCAATTTCTGCCGGATCAGCATTGGCTTTCACATCTGCAGTCATTGATTTTGCAGCCACGCCTTTTAAACACGATGAAGGGAAGGAGTATGCTGCATTAACTACGAAGAAAAGACCCAGTAACGATGCATAATTTTTAATCAATGCACCTTTATGACCGAAGACATTTCAAGTTGATTGGAGAGAGTGAATCACTCTTTGTTGAGCCAGTTGTTTGTTGAGTTGGAATTACATGGCATTCCATATTTTCTTTTGTAAGTTGCTGTTGCAGAACTAGTTGAATTCCAATAAATGTACGACGATGTGTTAATTTGGTTTTCTAGTCTTCCATAACCTTACATAATAGTCCACATTCTTCCTTGGGATGAATTGATGAATACTATACATGAGGGCGCAGTAGAACTAGGGCTTGTTTATAGCCTTTACGTTCTCAACACAGTTCTGAGTCATGTATGATATCTGAAGTCTTAAGGGATATTGATAATGCACACAACGTTTGCAGTCGCATGATTTTTCTCTTCTACCATACTTGATGTGAAGAATGCAAGATTCACTTATAAAGAAGAAAGACGGTACATGTGACTGGAATTAAGATACACAAGTTGAACGATAATAATTTAGTTGAATGATCTTAATGTGTACAGTCGAAGTTTATATAAAGGAACGATAACAATTTAGTTGTAAAAAAAGTAAATTTTAATTGATCACTAGACTCCATTTATATAACCAAATGTAAAAATTAGATTGAATTGGCCGATTCAAATGATTAAATTGATCAGTTCGTTCATTTGTTCAACTTTATTTGAACTATAAGTTAATTGAATCAATTGAATTGTTGTTGAGCTATGGTTGTTCAGAGGTCTCGCCATATGATCTTTGATCTTACTTTTAAAACATTGATACAAACAAGTAATTAGCTTCTAATGGCTCCAGATCACATGGTATACTTTTTTTTTGGCGACAGATCACATGGTATACTTGAAAAACGGTGCATTAGAGGACTGAGATATTAAGATTTCTGAAATTAATGTTGACTAACTAGTGAAAAAGACACCTAAAAAAAGTATATATACATTGGGATAGAGACAAAATTGGATCATCTCCTTCATTTCACTTTCTCCTTTCAAAATATATATTTATCTCTCTTCTGATTTTCTCTCCTTGATCTTCTCTCTAAACTTTAGAGAAAGATGGACACAAATTATGGAAGGTGAGAGATGCAAAGAGTGAATGGAATGAGAGAATCTAGAGACTCATGTTCGTAAGAATGATTGTTGAATCATAATATTTTAAACTTTTAGCATCGTAAAAAAACTTAAAAGATTATTTTCAGTTATTCACTTGGAGTTCATATAGTTAATAGGAAAGGAAATATCAAAAAAAAAGTTATCTTTTTGAGATGCTTTGTACAGACCGTGATATAAATTTAAACAATGTTTCTGTTAAAAATCTTTAGGAAATATGTTGAAAATGATTTGAAGGTTTTCTAAGATATGCGACCTTTAAATTAGCTATGAAATATTTGAAAGCAATTCCTTAAAAAAAGAAAGCAATATGAGCTTTCTTACAAAAAATTATATCTTTCAAGTATAAGAAAAATTTATTCGTCTCAATTAATTCATGCCCAACCAATTTTATACTTGTTCCTCTGACAACTATGAATATGGGCCAATTTAGGATTAGCTTATTTTATAACTTATATAAAATAGTTTATGCAAATAAATACGTTTTTATGTATTATTTATAAGTTTTTAAGGTAGTTTATAAAAAAACAGATTATGAAGATACAATTTTCGTTAGTGAAAAGCTTATAAATTAAAATAAAAACTAATTTATTTACATAAGCTATTTTTCATAACTTCAAATCAAACGGGGCCTATGTCTGGTCCTTATTTTCGATGGAGAAATGATATTTATACAATTATTTTGCGATAATTTTTTATAATCTCTTTATCTCATATTCACATTATATTCTTATTTTATCGCTTACCTTGTCTCTCTTTTATTTTTAATTAAAAAGAAGAGAAAAAAAGGAAGTTGTTACATATGTTTGGACATATATCACTTTTCTGTGAGTTTTTCACTATTTTCCCAATAGTAATCCTCTAGCTTTCAAGTCAGTATTTCTTCTCCATGTGTTGTTGGCTTTATTTTTTAGGGTTAAATATGTTTTTTGTCTCTATAAATATATCAACTTTTTATTTTAGTCCCTTTAAAATTTTCCTTCAATTTTTAGTCTTATAAAATTTTCAATCACTACTTTTGGTCCATATTTTTAAGTTAATTTTTTTTTATTTTTTTTAATGAAATTGTGCAGAAATGCGTAGAATATTGTAAAAATTTCTCCCAAAAGAAATTATGATTTTTTAACAAAACATAAATTAAATATGAATTTTTAACCGCAAAAAATATAAACATTCATATTTAATTCATGTTTTGTTAAACAAATTTGGGAGAGATTCTTATAATGTTATAAATTTTTCTGCAAAATTTTATTCAAAAATATGAATTTTACGTATGAGTTTACTTTAAAGGAGGGACCAAAAGTGAAGATGGAAAACTTTTGGGAATTAAAAGTTAAAGAAATTTTTTAGAGGGATTTAAAAAAATGTTTACATATTTATAGAGACCAAAATCATATTTAACTTATAACCAAACACAAATATTAATTGTTCCCTGCATGACATCTTGTACTTGAACATATAGTTGAACTAGATACCTATCACTATTAGGATTAATGGTTTTACCCATGAAGCTGTTATGTTACCTAAGACCATTTGCAATGGTTTGTTGAATGATAGTTTCAACACAAAAAGCCTTTCCAATGGTATTTTTAGTGGTGTTGAGAGGTGATGTGGAGGAGAGAGGTGATGAAACCATTCAACACCCTTCACGCAGACACGTGACGCGTTCTGATTGCTGAAAACTGGCGCGTGTAGCACACGCGCCGATAGGCGCAAGTGGAGAAGAAAGCCCAGCAGAGAGAAATGTTTTTGGATAAAAGGGGACACATGTCTTAAACTGATTGGTTGGCTGGATTTTTTATAATCTTAATAATTTGAACTCAATTATTTCATTGCAAATTAATTTTTTTAAATTTTTTTTTACCAAAATTCATGATTTTTTTTGCTCTATAAATAGAGCTTTGGTTCATTTGATTTGGACATAGAAAAAAAAACCAAGTTTTTCACTATCTTAATCTTATTATTATCCTTCTATTAGCTTTCCTTTTGAAGTTTTAAACTTCTTTTTAGTGAAATGGATCCCAATAATAATAATTTCAACACCCAAATTCTTCTAATTACCCATTTAGCTACCAAAATCCCAACAATTTCAACACCCAGAATTCTTTTAGGTTATTTGTGTGTCGTGTGTTTAGTTTATTGTATTGCATTTTAAGTTAAGAAAATAAAAATAAATTATTTAAATAAATTTTGTTTTTACAAAAACACTAAAAAATAAATTGTTAAGTGTTTATATTTTAATTTAATTATAATTGATAATTGTAATTTTATGTAATTATAACAACAAAAATATAAAATTAAATAAGAATATGAAATAAAAAGTGGTGGGGTAGAGTGTTGAATGAAAAACCATTTGAGAGAGTATTTATTGAATGAATGTTGAATTATTATGTGAAAGAGAGAGAAAATGATATGGAGCGTTGGGAATTAAAAAAATGGATGTTAGAATGGATTTACCATAGTAAATCTAATATATCCCCTCGAATCATATTTGCCACGCGGCGTAAATCCATTGCCGATCTCAAATTTCATGGCCCACTAAATGAAACATCTGGCTAAAGTGTGTTAAGCTTTGAAAGCTTGATTCACACAGAAAGATAAGAATGACAAACACAAATCCTCACAATGGCAGGGACTGCTTTCTACACCTCCTGGTAACTCCTTCTCTTAACTGATTTTTTAATAGTAACATGTTTACTGATTAGAGTGTTAGAATATTAATTAACAATGAAGTTTAAGTACAATAGTTATGTTGTTAATGTTTGAACATGATTGTGAGTGATTAAGGTTGTTTTTTCAGCAACTTAGGAAGATGTTGGTTGGTAGTAAAAACTCACAATGCAAGGACCATGCCAGGGAAGCTGGTATCTCAATGTCAAATGAGAAGGAAGTTTACAATAAAAGCAGAAATTAAGTTTGTAACAGCTGATGATGCTAAGGAACTTGTAACAGCAGATGGATATAATGTTCTTGATGTGAGGGACAAATCTCAGTTTGAAAGAGCACACATTAAAACATGTTATCATGTCCCTCTTTTTGTTGAAAATACAGACAATGATCCTGGTATGGAATTTCTCCTTCCAAAATTATTTATACTATGCATATCTATTAATTTTTTTATATTGAGTGTATCATCATTTTAGTTTTCTAAAATTAACAAACATTTTGAAATAAGTCTGGCACTTAAAATCCTTAAAATCCATATTTGGACAATTTCAATGACCCATCCAAATGGACTAATGTGATGAAGGGTTTTCATCTTAAAATTTTGTTGATTTTAGATACAAAATTATTTCATCCCTACAACTTCTAAGACTAAAATATGGATTCATATTTTTTTTTTAATTCACTCTTTTTTTTCTTTTACTTTTTGTAATGCTTCATTGCATTGATTTTCTGTAGGTACAATCTTATTAAGGACTGTGCACAATAATTTTTCTGGGTTGTTCTTTGGGATACCATTCACTAGGCCAAACCCTGATTTCGTACAATCCGTGAAGAGTCAAATACAGCCTGAAACTAAACTCTTGATTGTATGTCAGGAAGGATTGAGGTTAGTTTACGATTTCTTACTCTTTTTGATTGCTAATTATATATCCCAAACTTTCATGAAGATCCCAACTCTGCTTTGGTTTGGTTAGTCTTTAATCTTTATATGATTAGCTTGCAAAATTACATTTTCTTAACATGACCAAGTACTACACCAATCATTATGTACAGCCTAAAAAAGAGAAACATAGATAAAGGTTTTGTGCTACCTAATACCTAATATTGAGAATTGAGAAACATGGGAAAGTAAAAGAGAGTTACCATAAACATGATCATATGCTCTAGTCTAGAACCAAGAGTCTAAAAGAGACAAATAGGTAAAACACATAGTAGGATTACCATAATGTAGGCAATGGATGAGGGTAACTATTGTGATACTTGATACCTTGGATAATCATGATAATCAGTGATTCAGTGCCGACGAGTGTGAGAGAATGCTACCATGGAGGTATGCTTTGGCTGCATAGATAAAGTCTTGTTATTGTGCTCAATGAACATGGGAAGATGGCTCTGTAACTTTGTCATTACTCTTTAATATGCTCCCATCTTTGACATTAAGTACACTTCGGATGCAGTACCTGACTTCTTGGTGGCAGGATAAAAGATCCAGAAAGCATCCTTCGAGGTGGTTGATGGAGCTACCATTTATCGAATGAAGAAAAATTGACATGACCTGAAACTGATTTACGGAGGTAGAAGTGGGACAAACCAACTATAGAAATGACACCAGCACAAAAAATAAGCCAATTCAGGTCATGTGGCATAGTGAACAGTCATAACTGCATTACTAACTCGGCCCATGTTAGATGAGACTCCTACACCCAATATCCGAGAATGACACCCGTAACCCAAATATTTGAGGTGGAGATACATAGATACATAGTTATGAGGACGTGGGAAGTTATCCGAGATAACTTCAAATCACAACCTGAGGGATGAAATGGCGTGCTCTAGACATAGGACTTAGAAGAGAACAAAAAGACATTTACTATTTACCCAAAAACTAAACACCCCAGGCCTTGATCACCACACATCGCCAGCAAGTCTATCCTGTAATACCTAGCAAGAACACAGAGAAATTTAGGTATGGGTGGGAATTACTAATTTGAAGTTCGGAACGAACATAGTGTTCTGTGTAAATCTGTAAGGATATTTGTGTTCACATTAGCAAATAAGTTGAGTTCCCACAAGAAGCATAAAATTCCTATGAATTTGCATAACTTGAATTTTTGTTGTTGCCTTGAGATGTAATTTGGAGATTTAATTTTTCCTTCTTTGTCAAGGTCTGCTGCAGCAGCAAATAAGTTAGAGGAAGCTGGTTTCCAAAATGTAGCATGCATAACATCTGGACTTCAAACTGTGAAACCAGGTTTAGTTAATCATTGATTTTATTTTATTATATTTTTTAATTTCCATTTATCTTTTAAGAATAAGAATTAAAATATATCCATTCTGCAGGGATGTTTGAATCTGTTGGCTCGACGGAGTTGCAGAATGCTGGCAAAGCTGGTTTAGTTCAAATCCAAGGAAAAATTTCAGCTGTGTTGGGAACTGTTCTTATTTGTAAGTTTTTCAATATCTTCTGTACTAAAAATTTCATGATGCTTGCTTGTATTGAATTTCTGTTTTATGGAATTTTCAGGTGCATATTTATTCATTACCTTCTTTCCTGATCAAGCAGAGAAGTTGATCCAACTGGTCCCAGCAGGCTAAGACTAAAAATTCCATTGATTATAGTTGTTTTCCCCTCACATAATGCATGTTACATAGAAATGTGAGACTAGAATTGAGGAACATAAAAACATGTGATGTGAATGAGGTTATGGAATGGAAAGAGATAATGGTGGTATGGCTATCATGGTCAAAACTAGATTGTCTACCCCACTGCGGTAGTAATTTACTTTCCATTAAGCAAAACAATGTCTTTTTTTGTAAAAGATTAAGCAAAGCAATGTCTACACCTATTTAAATGTTTAAGATGTCAATTATTTGTCGATTACTTCAAACATAGTACGTTGCTAGGACAATTTGTTATATGTTATGTTCCATGTACCGTATTGAAGAACCAGTTACATAGTCTTCGTCTTTGAAGAGCCATTTTTCCGGTTTCCTTATGGTAGTACAGAAAAAGGAAGAGGTGCTCTATGATTCTTAGTTTCATCACAATGTTTCATGTGCATCATGTCTTTTATTTTTTAGTAGCAAATGTTAGTATTTAGTTGTTAGATCAATATTTATTCCTTTGTCCATATTTGAACACCTCCAACTCTTTAACCCTTAACTCAAGTCAGTTGAAGTACACAACATCCCTCATGTGTATTGTGTATTATGTCTATTTTGCTATCCGAGTAGGAAAAAAAAAAAGGACAGCTCGGTGCACTGAAGCTTCCGCTTTCGTAGAATCCGAGAAGGGGTCTCATTATTTTGGTGTATTGTACGCAGTCTTACTAAATTTTTTTACACGAGGTTGTTACTTCAATTTGTAACCCTTCGATCATATGACAACTTTACCGTTGTGCCAAAACTTCCCTTTTATTTTGCTATCCAAGTTGTAAAAATTATTCTTCTGAGTATTTTTAATGTTTTAATAAAGAGAAATGCTAACAACACTCACTTTTAAACACTCTCTAACGCTCACTTTTTATAATACTACGTCATACACGTGGTTACTAAAATGACTTTGCAATCAAATCTCAGTTAATATAGCAAATCAACACCGGGTTATGTTATGGTTTTCTCAGTCGATTACGTGAACTCATCAACACAAATCTGAAACGAAAATGGTGTCAGTCCCATCTCACTTTTAAACAATTCTCAGCATCATTTGCCTTTCCATCTCAACATAAATGGAAAGACAGGACCTTTAGTATCTATCACTATAAGCATAAAATGACGGTATAAATTACAGAAGAAAAAATCGGAGAAATTTATTGTCCTAAAGTTATCTCTAACCCATACTTACTAGAGTACTTGGTAAAAAGCCATGTTAATGCGACACAGTAAATTTACATAGCTAGATGACAACAGAAATTCCGGGAAGGTTTAATTGAACGAAGAAACTCGAAGTTGGAAGACATTCAATACACTGGATCTTGGCATGTGGAATTTTTCACAAAGGCCATTAATTTATGCTAACAAAATATTACAGTAATTATTTTCATAAAAACAAAAAAATATTACAATCAGATTAGCAACTGTATTTTCCATTCCATTCTGTGCACCGGTGATCTCACGGCATAAATAGGTGGGCATTCTAATTCACGTCATCTGATCTCGGCTACCTAGGGAGCCAATATAATTGGCAAGAGAAAATGAAGAGGAATCAAAAAGAAATCAGAAACATTGGTCCTGTACCATCTTTAGCTGTGCCAAATGCTTCGTCATTCAAAGATTAATCTCCTTGTAGATAGTAAAGCTGACGAATGTTCCCAGAGGCTGTCACAATAGAAAACAAATTTTTAGCATCATGTGTTAGCATTGAAAAAAAAAAATTGTGTAACCGTAAAATATCTGAAATTTATGTCATCCAATGATATAAACATGGAGAACATATGCTTGATTAAGGGAACATAGCAATGTAACTCTTGATCAATCTGCAGAACCGAATGCAGGCAGGGGTTCCTTTACGAACAGAAAACTTAAATCCATCAAAAGCCATGGGTTAACGGATAATAATGAAACGATGACCATTGACTCTTGTTCAAAAATATGGCTAAGTAAACATATGATATCAAAAAAGATAAAATAAAAAGGGTTGCTTGATCAAGACTTTAAAGAGATCATTAGCCGTGAGTTATGTGAGAGATGTTAAAAACTTTCATCCAAAAGGTAATGCAATATCAATAAAAAAGGATTACTCCATGATACCCCTGTTCAATTGTAATAATATATTATTGACAATTGTGATTGTTGAATGAAACTCAACATAGCATTCAATGGTTGATATGTAGGAGGTTCCACAAAACATTTGCTAGAGAAACAGGTACCACGGTGATCAATATTGTAGGAGGTTCCAATGTAGGAGGTTCCGCATAACAGGTACCAAAGAAATTTCCACAACATTTGCAAGAGAAACAGAGAGGTTGGTACAGAATAAGTCCAAGTTTCAACTTTCAAGGACATGCAAAATCTAACATGCAAAGCTAGAGAATTCCTTGTAGATGTGAAAGTCGAACATGTTAGAATCAAAGGCAATTAAAGAGAATTCCTTGCAGATGTGAAAGTCGAACATGTTAGAATCAAAGGCAATTAAGAAAGAAAGAAAGAAAAAAATGCTACCATATAACCAGTCTTTGAAATACACATGAAGCGCAGATGACAATTCTCGTTTACGACTTTCTTCTAAAGGTGCTTCACGTAACAGTTGCCTTATCTCCCCTAAATTTCTTTCCTGTGGAGTAGATAGAATTTCATTCAAAACAAAGTATAAATCCAAAAAGTTTAGAAATCCAAATGCCGATGTACTTATCAATTGAAACTGTAGCATACATTTCTTTGCTGAGATGCCATATAACCCTCTGGTAAAGTGAAAGGGTTGTCTTTTGTAGAACCGATGGACTCTCCTTCAAGCCAGTTTGGAATCTGCACAACAATATGGACAGAAAATGAGCATGTGACTAGACACTTTAGAAAGAAATATAGACCTCAAACATTCTTTTAGAACAAGCGACCTCAAACATTCTTCTTTCCTATAGTGAACATACTGGAATCCAGTAAATGTGACTTTATCTAAAAAGAAGTCTTAACTTGCTCCATAAGTCGGTATAAAAGAATGACATTCATACCACAAAATTAGTGAACTGATCAGGGTCCACCCTAGTAGCAGACTCAGCTTGAGCATCAGAGACACCCGCCGGATGAGATAGTGAATCATGGGGATCAACCATTCCCAATGCTATAGGTTCATCCCAACGATTCACTGAGGGCAGAACTCCAGCTTCATTCATATGTTCCTCCAACTGGGAGTAAAAGGTATTATAGGGAGCCACCTGTAAATATCAAGAGGGAAAATTTTCCAAACAGTGAATCCATTTGAGAAGAGTGGGACTTTACAGAAAAATATACATACATTATAACAAGTCAGTACTATAAACGAAATACTAGAAGCTCAGCACATGTCATATGCCTACAAGTACGATCCACAAACAAGTTCAGAGCACACCAACAGACCGACTTACAATTAGAATATTATATTTCATGTGTTGCTACTATCACATGATATGATTGTACTAGTGATTTTATAAAATACTTGCCCAATATTTGTGGTAACTAATAAATTAGTAATAACAGCAGATGACATCCAAATGATCAAGATATCGTGGCATTGAAATCATGACATCTGACACATACTATATACATTATGTAAGCAGCAACCCAGAAAAGGTTAAATTTCCGAAAACAGTCAAAACGGTATAAATTTATAACCAAGAAAGTAGCAGTATTAAACACTTCTGCAGTGCTGAGTTATATGAGATAGGCCACATAGATACATCGCAAAGTAATCATATCGTATTTTCATTTGTGTCATCATATGAGCCCTAAACATAATCGGAGACTCCATGCTTAGAATCTCATAACAACTGGCTAGAAACTTCATATATCAAACAACGGTAAATTAAGCTCACCTGCAACTTATGGTTATCACCGACAATAAGGGGTTGCTGGTTCACCCCCAAAAAGAAAACACATTCCCGGCAGTTAGCAATACAAATTCGTTTAGCTGCTACAATCACATGAACTCGTTCACAGTGTTCTACTCTCACAGCCTGTCAAAGAAAAAGTGGAGTCAACTTCTCTCCTTCCAAATAAGCACAAGATATTCAAACACTTGTGGTAAGCAGAAGATCAGTAAAATGCATCCTAGTTACCAAATCTTACTCAACATAGCGAACACCATATGTATAATGTATACCATGGTCTTTAACATGATGAGTGATTAATATCATATCTTCTAAATTAGAACGTTAAGTAATTCCATATCATTTATAAACTGTTTGCATATGAGCTCTAGAACTGATATCAACCGGACATTGGTACAGTCAGTGACGTTGTACAGATTCACAAAAAGGGAAATACAGCAAGGAATAAAATACCACTTCAAGAACTATGAGGGTCCTGCGACCTACTACCCCGACACCAATCTTCTCTATTATCCATGCCCCACCCCAACTCCCCTATGAGAACATAATTTCTATTTCCGTTATTAATTTAAACATACAGTCTTTCATATTGATAACCAACTATAACTTCTATTTCCATTATTAATTTAAGGGGAAATGCCAACGAGTGCCGCCGAGGCACTCTTTAAGAACCAAAAGTGGTAACTATTTATGAAAAGATGTGTATTCAATTCATTGAAAATCAAAATATTTGACTTTTTTAAACAATAATTGCTTATTTTGGAATGTTTAAAGAGTGCCCCGGGGCACTCGTTAGCGAGACCTTTTATTTAAACATGAACTTACCTCTTTACCATAATTTAAGAGTTTTCATAGATAAAGAGATATGTACACTTTGAGAGAAGAGGAAAATACTTTACATAAGTAATATTTTTGTGTGGGTGCACATAAAAAAGGTACCTAACCTAATAAAAAGCTAAACACACATAATACTAATGCCAACCTCGCGTGCATAAACATATCCATTTTATTCACCAGAGGTTCTGTCACTTCCTATGGGATTCACAATACATGACTAGACTGAGATTCTATCTTCAAGAAAAATAATAGATGCACATATATGTGAAGAGGATTTAAAATAAAAATATATTTATATTGTTAAAAGTCTTAATGTTTATTTCCTTACACTCATGGGTATCTTCCTACTAACCTATCAGCAGTGCATGAATAAATGGAAAGAGAAAAAACAATCTGTCAAATCAAGCCATCATACAATGGAAGCTATGATTACCGTAATTATGTGTTAGTTATACTACAATTGCCATTGGTAAGACAATATCTTTTTTTTTGGGTTACCATGCTATTGATGCGAAGTTTCCACCGCCACTTAGCAGTGGTAAGACAGTATCTAAAAGAAAGATGTAGGAATAAGAAATCTCTTTCGCTTAAAGCCAACTGAACATTATCATATCAAACCGGACCCATTGTTAAGAACCAAGAAATTGAATTAAAATAGGAAGAATCAAAATAACAATAGTGTATTACCAAAATTGAACAAGTAATGGGAATGGAATTCCCCCAAGAGTTTACCCTTCACTCACAATACCAACTGTACATAATGCCTCTCTCTATTACTACTTATTCTGTATATAAATTATTCACTCTAATTCCTAACTGTTCCTGTATTCTAACAGCATCATCTTCCTCGTATATCATCTTACCATTAAATATGATAATTGCATATTATTTTACTCATTCTGGAAGGAAGACAAATTCCATATTGTTGTTTGTGTATGTAATTATGTATAGACTCATTATGCTGCATTTAAATATAAGACAAAAAGTTACTAGCTGTTACCCTTCCAACTGCTCCAATGACTATTGTCGCATCTGAACATCCATAGATGGTTGCGTATCTCAAAGGTGCTAAGATGTAAATGGCAGATTCATGGCAATTTAGAACCTGCAATGACCAAATATGTTTATTAGCAAATCTATATCGAGAATAATATCAAGAAAACACAAGATAAGATGCATAAGGAGCAAATTGAGAGACGAACAAGAATATTGATTGGTTCTGTGCTGAGGTACTCGAACATAAGTTCAAATATTATCGAGCTTGACATCTCTTTTCAAGGAACATACATATTGATGGATTATATGTCTATTCTGTGAATGCGTCCCCTAAATAGTTAGGGTTTGTAGTGCTCTTTTTTACCCTCCGATGTATCCAATTTTAAAAATTTTAAGGGATGTTTTGTCTTTTCCCAATTTAAGATTAAGTTTCCCTACATCTCTTCCCACTCAGTCATGGGAAAAAAAAAAAAAGAGACGAGACACTTTTTTTTTGTTCTTCGTTTCTACAACTGTGAAGTACAAAGCTAGCATTATGACTCTTTGTTTCCGGCAATGGCAGGCAGAAGCATTTGCGGGCAAAATTGACCGTGTTTGCGACGGCAACTGTCACTTTCAGGTTCTATACCCTTTCTCGCCTTTGTTTCTAGGTTCTCAACCCTGTTTTTCGACATTGTGAATCTATGACGTGTGAAGACCAACCACCACCCTACACAATAGACACTCTGATAGAGATTCTATTTATAAAAAAAATAAAAAATCGCTTGTTATTTTGAATACTTTTAGAACTTGAAGTGGTAATTAAGTAGGGAAATGTTGACGAGTGCCCCCGGGGCACTTAAGCACCCAAAGTGGTAAGGTTTTATGAAAGTTTGTGCATTTATTGCATTGGAAATTGAAGTCTTTAATTTTCTTAAAGAATAATTTCTTCATTAGGAATGCTAAAGAGTGCCCCGGGGGCACTCGTTAACAAGACCCATTAAGTTATATTGGATGCTTATTTTGAATGTTAGCAACAAATTATAAAGGCTAGTTATTATTGTTAGGTATGGTTAGTGGCTACCCCTTTAATTTTGTGTATTTTCTCTATTTTTGAGTATATATGTATAGTATTGAGAACTATGTATAGTCTGTATACTATTTCTGATCTTCACAACAGCAGCCATCCTGCAATTGTCTATATACCACTTTAGCGGTTTTGGGGTCAGGTGTCCACGCCACTATGCGAGATTAACAATAAAGATATATGCATTCTGCCCTAATTCACCCTTTAAGGCTTTAATTGTATAACATCTATCTTCAAAGCTTTAAAGAAGGGATATGTCTAATCTAAAATCTGTTTCAAATAACCAAGTTTAAAAGGATGTTGAAATTTTCCTTTAAAAGGAGACTTGATGCTATAAAACATCTGTCATGCCAAGGTCTAAGTCCGTCAAACACATTGTGGGTCTACTGTAGGTTTCTTCTGCAAATCCAAAGGACCAACCAGAACACAATCTACAAGCCTTTAATGCATAATGACAACTAGATCTGTGCAGGATACCACAGAAATTATGTCCACTACTGACTGGTCATGCATTTAGTAGTTTGAATAATATTCGCACTATGAACCTAAATCAACATGCACATAACTTGTCCGGAAATAAAGCAGGCAAACTCTACCAGATCCAAATTTCAAAATTCTCAAAAGAAAAATGCATGTGAACAATATTCAAAAGCAAGTATCTGTATTTAATAACTACTCATTTACAATTACAAGCAGATGCCTACATGTAATACAACAGCATCTATTAGCGGCTATAAAAGAAAAACAATGTCAAGGGTAAATAGCCCACTTTGTATCAATTGCTTCGATGATATATTAAGATAATCTAAAAGTTAAGCAATAATATACCAGGAAAAAAAGGGGGGCCTTGTATGTATTTGGAATGGTATTCTAACCCTCTTCTATGTCTTAATGTTTGATGTAAGGTGTTTGTTTTTTGTAGGGTGAGCACCCCTTGTACTTCTCATTATCTAATAAATTTTGATGTTCACATATATATATATATATATATATATATATATATATAGGAAATGTTAACGAGTGCCCCCGGGGCACTTGTTAAGACCTTAAAATGGTAACTTTTTTTAAAAATATGTGTAATCAATACATTGAAAATTGAAATATTTGACTTTTGTAGGAAATAATTTCTTCTTTTGGAACCCTTAAAGAGTGCCCCGGGGGCACTCGTTAACAAGACCCTATATATATACACACACACACACACACTTTGAAAAAGACAAATATAAGGGACATACCTTAACGGAGGAACCTTTAATGTCAGATGCATGCTTCGCATATGACGATTTAGAAATCCCTTCAATGAGACTTGCACCCCTAGCACTTGTTGAGACCTTAACTGAGACAGTGGATGCATCAGTCATTGCAACATCCTGATCAGAGACACTAACTGGACCATTTTCTTTTGAAGAAGTCCGTTCAGCAATATATTCCAAAGCAGAAGCTATGTTCTGTAGAAGCCAGTCATGAACTTGGGAAGCGGGTACGGGAACGGCAGGCATGTCAGGATCTGAGTTTGCGAAAAAAGGAGAAGATTGACTCAAAGAATTTCCCTCTGATCCTTTATCACCATATTGAAATAGAAAACCAAGGTGCTCGAATCTATCCATGGTTAAAACCTATCAAATAAGCAAAATAATAGTAGGACTAAGAACAAAAATAAAAACAGATAAATATTTGAAGACTGAATAGAAAATAAATTGCTAAAACAGTATTCAAGAAAAAACAGCACAAAATCTATCTAAAGTCTCCTTATAATTTCCTTCCTCTGAAAAACTACATGATTTTAGGCTAGAAAATTGGATTCGCTGATTAAGAGGAGAAAATTCATAATTCCCGAATACAGAGATGCAATCATACATGAATGAGATACAAATCAATACCAATCAAGTCCATATTTATAGCAACTGATGCCTTCAGAGTTCAATGTATGCATAAAGCATCATGTTTGGACATATAACGGGCAATGAGCACACAATAGGGTAAAAACTAAAATGCTTAATCTGATTCATATTAAACAACAAAATCTTAATGAGGTCATTGCACAAGAGCTAAAGCTTACAAAGCAACAGTTTTACTTGTCCCCAAAAAGAAAGGAAAAAAAGCACATAACAATGATAAATAAACTACTTCGCATGACATTCAAATTTCAACATCTCTTCTTGGTTAGCATGGAATCTCACCAAAACAGCATACAAATTGCAAGAATTGACCCCAAAAATTAAGAATATGATGCAGTTACTGAATTACAAGCAAATTTTATTTACATATTGATGGCATTGATAATACGAAAAACATAAAGTAATGCGGCCAAAGTCAGAAACTCATGGAAGCCACACAGTAAACAAACAAACCAGAGATTCTTCGCTTTCCCCCTCCACAGGCTCTGCTAGAAGAGACACAATGTTAGCCAAGTGCTTTTGCAGATAAGACAACTGATGTGCTTCTTCATCAGCCTGCGACGGCGTAAACCGCTTACTGTTGCTCCTCACAAGCTGCAATTGCAACAAACCATTCAAAACCAAAATCAGCAATTTCACAAAATCAAATAAAAAAATATATCACTTGAAACAATCGTAAACATCTTAACGCAGAAATAAAATAGCATCGTTACGAACAAATTAGTAACTCAAATTCCAGCTAAAAAAACCTAATCCAATGATTCCTATTCGATTATCCTAACCACAAGAAAATCACTCAAACCAAAATCAACACTCTCAGATCATCAAATCAACAAAAATACTCGAAACAAAATCGTGAGCATCTCAATATAAAAACAAAATAGCATCGTTACAAGCAAATTAGTAACTCAAATGCAGGCTAACAAACCCTAATCCAATCCCATTCAATTGTCCTAACCACAAGAAATTAATCAATGATTACATGAATTAAGTAATCCATCATTCCATAACAACAAATGAAAGTGCATTGAAGTGATCAAAGAACGAAAACGGAGAACTCACCTGAAACAAAATCAACACTCTCAGAGCATCAAATCAACAAAATCACTCGAACAAAGTCGTAAACATCTCAATACAGAAATTAAAATAGCATCGCTACAAACAAATTAGCAACTCAAATGCAGCTTAAAAAACCTAATACAATCCAATGATTCGTATTCAATTAACCAAACCACAATAAATTAATTCATATTTACATGAATTAATCAATGCATCATTCCATAACAACACATGAAATTGCGTCAAACCGATCAAAGAGAATCCACATTCACCTGAAGCGGCGAGAGAGCGGACAAGTAACCATCAAAAGCGGAAGTAGAAGGCCAGACATCCGCCACAGCAGCGGAATCCTTATGCGTCCGTGGCAGAAGCCTCTTATACGATTGAACATATAGAAACAAAACGAGATCATTCACATCAACACTATCAGATTCGGAATCAGACTCCGAAGGAAGAACCGAAGCGAGAGTATCGAGAACGAGCCTAGCTTGTTCAACGGAGATCTGAAGCGACTCGGAAATCGCAACCGAATCAACTCGGTTGTTAGAAGATGATTCTAGAAGCTTGTGTTTGAATGAGATTAGGGTTTGTGTGGGATCGGAGAAGATGAGTTTTGGGATCGGTAATAGACCGTGTTCGAAAGGCTCGCGACGTGGATGGATCACGGTGGTTGGTGTCGGAGGCGGTGGAGGAGTGGACGGTGAGGATTCGGGTGGTGGTGGTTCCGTCATGGTGAGAAAAGAGAAAGCATGTGAAAATGAGAGAATGTGAGTGAGTGTTGCAGATCTTTGGAATTGGAAATTGGAGACGGGGAAGAGAGAGGGTGTGTTCCGGTGGGGTGAAGCGTACGGGGGTATGGTTGCGTGGCGTTTTGTTATTCGTTGGTTTGAACAGTTGATTTGAAGAACTAGAGAGATCATCAGATTTTAAATGCGGTCGTACTTGATTGGATGAATGTGTGTTTGCTACTCTTTCACTGTGGGTCTGTGGCGCAGAATTTTTCCTCCATAGTAGGTTTTATCTCTGGATAATAATCATTTTGGTACTCAAAATAGTTTTGATATTATGAGTCCTCGTTAATATTATTATATTAGTTCTTCAATATATTTATTTATTATTATATCAGTCCTTATAAATATTTATTTATTGTCATTTCATTTCATATATGAAAAAAGTTATTGTGAGTATTGAAAGATTATTTTAGTGACAGAGATTATATTGACTAACAGAGTGCACAATCAGAGACTATTTTAAAATTTTGATACATTCAAAAACCAAAATGACTATTGCCCGTTTCATTTTTGGCAAGGATTCTCTACTCTCAAGTGAAAATTCAAATGTTGTTGTTATAATAAACTCGTGATTAGTTATGATATACTTATAATATTTATATTTAATTTTGTTAATCAACGGTTGACATTGTTTACTTTACTCTCTAAAGTGAATTGTTACATTAGAGAAATCAAATCATTTCTTTTATCCCATTCATTAGGTCATTTTACAAACTCCATAGTAAATTCTTTGATCATTTTGCAAAACTTAAGAAATAGAGACATTGATATAATGAAACATAATTTATATAGAGTCAGTCAATACAAATATTTACATTAGATTCTTAGTCAATTACACTTAATCCCAACGCATAAAGAGATTATTTGCATATAATGAATAACTTACGAGACATATATGAAAGGACATCTAGATGTTGCTTCAACCGACTTGATCTATAAGCCTTCAATGTTTTTGCCCTCTTTCTCTCTCCTAAACTATATCGCTAAAACTTGCTAAAAGATAGAATGAATCAAAACGAGGATGCAAGCCACTATTTATAGTTCCTGGAAAATGTCCTTTGTCAAACGAGTATCGATTTTATCCCCTCACACTAATCAATCATTGAGTCGGATATTGATTTTTCAAAAAAAAAAAAAAGTGTCATGATTTTTATAGGTAAATTAACACTCATTTGACACTCATCACTTCTGAAATCCTATTTGAAATTGCGTGGTTAATTCAACGTTCTTTAAAAAATCACATTGTTTTTTTTATAGAAGAATCGCAACATTATCTTCCTATCTATACAATGCAATTTCACTTTTTTTCCTAATTATGTTTGTAAAAAATTGAAAAAGATGATGAGGAGTTTCCTTGGGGGATATTGACTCTCTCAAACTTGTAATCATGTTAATTGGAATAAGGTTACCACCCCTAAACATTTTGGTGCCCCATGTATTCATGAGGCCAAGCTTAGTAACGTAACTATGCCAGGTAAGTTGTTGTGGAACATGCTCCACAACAAAGATAAAATGTTGGTTCAAGTTCTTTCCCATAATTACACGGCTAAAGATAAATTGCAGGTGCAAGTTATTTACATCAAAGATTATTTGTGGGTGCAAGTTATATGAATAGGTAAGAAACGTAATGAACCCTTGATCACTTGCGCGAGGTATTATTGCTGTTTTTTTGGAGGATATAGTTTTCGTGTATGCAAACTCATTGATTTAGAATATTGACCAGACACGAATGGGTCCTCATTGGAAGTTGGTTTCATTTGTTAACATCACTGATTCAATTATGTGCTTGAGGAACGTGTTGTATGATGGCAGGTGGAACTTGAAAGGCCTTGCCATTATGACACCATTTGATATTGTTGATTATATCCACCGGCTTCCAACACCTAATAACTTGGATTTACGACTTAAATATGCATGGACTTGGAAGCATGCCAGGACATGTGCATATACAAAGTGGATACTGTTAATTCTTCAACAAAATAGAAATTGGAATGTTAATTGTAACATGAACTGGCTTTGCCACCTTAAAGTACTAACAAAACTCCACCGGTTTCTTCGGTTTTGTATTCACAATGCTCTTCATGTTAATGCACGTCGACATCATTGTAACATGGTAGATTTTCTAAGTTGCACCCATTGCTCTTGACCCAAAGAGGATATTCTTCCCTGTTTACGTGATTGTCCGCATTCTGCAGAGCTTTGGCTCCACTTGAATATGGGGCGTTACCTAAATTTTTTCTCACAAACCGGTGTCAAGCTTTGACTTTATGAGATGGCATGCGGTGCCTCCTCTAATTTGTTTGTTGCGGGATTATATTATGCTCGGTGTTGGAGAAATATTATTATTTTTTAGGATCAACATTGGCGACTTGGCGTATTCATGAGGTGGTGCGGAAGATCTCTATTTGCATGATGAATGCATTCTTTACTATCTAAATCTTGGAATGGATCCACACTCATCTCGTCTCTTGGCTCATTTGAGCCCCCATCTAAAAGGCACTCTCAAACTTAATGTTGTTGGTAGTTTTCTAGAAGGCCATGGGTGCTTAGGTGGCGGCGGTGTTGTTCGCAACCACAACAGAGATTGGATAGCTGACTTTTCTCACAATGAAATTGGAGGTGATGCATTGTTGGTTGGGTTGCGTGCTATCGAGACGACAAAAGCTATAACAATGTTATTTGTGAGAGTGATTGCTTGAAAGCAGTTGTGTCGTTTGTTTATTGTCGTGGTCATACTTTACACACTTATGCTACTAACATCCTTCATATCAGAGATGCTTTACATGAAAATGGTAACACTAGATTGGTGTATGCTCTTAGGAAACAAAATATGTGTGCGAATTATATGACTAACGAGGGATCACATTCAAGATGCTCTGCTCAATGAAACCACCTCTGACTAACATGGAGTTTCTCATCTTGAGAGATAAGCTTGAAACTTAATTCATGCTTTACTTTTTCTTTTGTCTCGTTACTTTGTAATACCACAAAAAAAAAAAAGATTTGCAACATTAGTTCTATTATTATTTTTGAATAAACCATTAATTTAGTCTTAAACTATCACACAATCTTCAGTTTCATCCTAAATCGTATAAATATTACAAGTAGGCCATAAATTATATAGAATTTGTCAATTAGTTATTAAAATACATGAAAAGAATCTGTCAATTTAGTCTTTAATGTCTTAATATCAAGAACTAAATTGACGAATTTTATATATTTTAGGAAATTATTTATGATATTTATGTAGTTTAAAGACTAAATTGAAGAAATAATGATAGTTTTTTGAGAGGAGAAATAATAACAGTTTAAGGAGTAAATTGATGATTTAATATTTTTTTTTAATTTTGATTAGTTTTGCTCTTCAACTAGTACATACATACTTCATCGAAAAAAACTAGTACATACATACTACTTGTTTTTTTTTTACAAGACATACTGCTCTAGTTAGTTTTTAGATTCAGAGTTGTGCCAATCAAAGAAATATTATTCAATAGTAAATAATAAAGGTAAATTTAGAGTTTGATGAAATATTTGAGAGTTGATCATTTTATCAGTACCATGTTATGAGTAAGAGGTTTATTATAATTATCACCAAATTCAAGATTCTCTCGGTCTTATAAAGGATTTGTTAACATTTGGTTTAATTGGTCATTTTAAAGACCACCTATAGTCGAAATGAGCGAACATATCAACATTTTCTTTTAGGATGAATACAGTTAAAGATTGTGAATCTTTTGTTATTCTTTACTATTGACCATATGTGGAAGAATTTATTGATAGAATTAAGAGTTTGATTTGTTAATGTACTTTTGGCTTCATAAGTGTTTGATTGTGAATCCTTCGATTAATAATTTGTACAACTTTTTACAGAGCAGAAGAATGGAAATGGAAATGGAAATGGAAAAGGAGTTAGCAATAGTCAAGGAGCAAATGATGGGTAACTCAATAATTTATTCCTAAGTTTCCAACCATTGATCACCATCAATAAAACTTGTGTTGAGGAATGGAAAAGCTTGTGTATCATTCAATCTCTGCACATAACGGGCCCTCATATTCACATTTGCCCCTGGCCCAGAGCAATTGTACTCTCCATAAAATATAGTCCTGTGCATGCGTTCACCAAATATATATGAATACCACAAAACTAATTTTTAATGAATGTCTTTGAATTTAGAAAAAGAAATTGTTGTATACTTACTGGTCTCTTGTAGGGTCGTTGAAATCATTCCAACCTTCAGGGGCAATGATATCTGACATAATTGAGAATGCAAAAATAACACGAGAATATGGTCTCCATGCCCTACCCAACCATATTCTACCATTGCCTCCTATTGTGCTGTTCACAAATACATATCCTGTATTTTCATCCATTGAAACTCTACCATGAGCTGTAACTGCACCGTTTATGTTATTTTGTCCTGGAGGTACTGGATTTGCTATAGAAACTAATTGACAATTCTGTACATAGCATTAGTAGCATCATTTTAGCTAGTTTAGCACTTATACTATGCTGTATTCTTATATCATGGAATAAACCAATTCATGTGCATGAAATATTCACGTTGGTATGATTATGAATAATGACATAATATAGGAAGGACATATATACCTCATAGAGTGACCTTGCATTGCCAAATATAAAATCAATGGATCCTTGGATATAGCAATCTTTGAAGTAATGACGACCCTTATCATCATGAAGAGTGTCTTGGGCTCCAAAGAATCCACAGCCTCTAAATGCAGCTTGATCTCCTGATATTCTCATGGCTACTGCTTGTGCTCCTTCTGCCCCAGGAGTTGGAATTGGTGCTAAATTCTTTTTCAATTATATAGTTAAACATAATTATTGTTAATTAGTTTTATATTGTAAAATAATTTCATCTTCTTTCAATATTGCGTAATTATATATTCTAGACATATATAAATAAATATAAAAACTCTTGATCACCATGAAGCTTATGTTCTTAGCAATGAAATTGGAAGCAAAAACTTGAACGGAGCCACTATAAAACGTGCCATTAGCAGACTTTGCAGTATCATTCCATGCAATTGCAGTTGAAGTATAGCTTTGTCCTTGAAATGTAATGTTTGGTTTGGTTTTGGGAACCGTAACTTTCTCACTGACAAATAAAAAAACATTACAAGACTTTTTTCGGGTGGAAAATTGGAAATGTACATATTTTTTTGGTGAAAAAAATGACATGATGATTGATGAGCCAAGTAAATAAATATTCTTAACTTCCTAAAAAAAAAAAATCTTAACTACAATGAAACAAATCAAAGCAAAAAAAAAGTTGAATTGCCAACAAATTTTTTATAGAAATGAAATAAAACTGGTCTAAATTTTTTGTGTACCAGGACAAAATTAGATACAATTTTTTATTTTGGATAGTATTTAAGTCTTTTAGTGATGAGGACCAATTGACTTACTAGTAGATGCCACTATTAATCCATATTACGGTTCTTTTTAAGCTGAAATCTGGAACTGCATTAACGGCTTGCTGTACAGTTGTGAAATTACAACACCCTTTTCGATCAACACAAAGGTAAGAAGTGGTATTGGTGTTTGGAGGTGGAATTCCAGGTGGAAAATCATCACAAATAGAACCATCACTTCCACTGTCAGGGTGTTTTTTGTGTGGTCTATGATGATGGTCTCTGCCCAAGTACATAGCTGATGGGGAAAGAGTTGTGAAATTGAAATAACTGAAGTTGGTGAGGAATTGTGGATTTGGATTGATGAGATGAAAAGTTGCAAAAATTGAAACTATGGGAACCAAAAGAGATAGGAAGTTATTGCTTTGGAGATTCATTTGATGATTTCAGAATGTAAAAGCAAGGGGTGAAGTATTGGGAAATCAGAATATGAATATATATGTGTATAAAACATGTCAAAGTTGGACTTGAAGGGAAAGATTTCATGACATGTCTTGCAAACTACCCTCTCTTTTCTTAGGAAGTTTTTTGAACTTCACCAAACTTGAAAGTTTGCTAGTGAATTGATAATATATACTTTTTCAAGCTAACTAGCTTAATCCTTTCTTCATCAATCTGCACTAATTTTAGAGATAAATGAGCTTATCCTAATCATATGATGAATCTCTGCCGTACGGATGAATCATGTTTTTTTTTTTTTGAAAGAGGATGAATCACATGTTTTTTGACAAGTAACATGGTACTAATTAAAGTTGATTTCAATTTGACTACTTTTGCCGAATGTGTTTCACTTTCTACTTTGCACCATTTTTTAAACAATTAAACCAATAACAAATCAGGAAGTAATGCATTTATAATTTATAATTGGTGAACAAACTTCCTTTCTCATTTCCGTTTAGTTGCTATTGCTTCAATTATTAATTCAAAAGAAGTATCATTAGTGGGTCACAAGTTGCCATGTTAGCTTTCTTTAGTCAATATAAAAGATCATAGCCCTTCCAAATTTGCCAGCTAGATCAATAAGTAATAATAGTCCAAAAAAGTGTGAGGCTGAAATTCCATCAATGTCCTTCCCCAAACCACTTTGCAATTTCAGAATCCAACGTCACATACTCAGCCAATTTCATCTTTATCCCTTTACTTTTTGTTTCAACAAATAAAAGAGGAGCATGAGCTTAAATCTTAAGTTTCGTTTAATTCAGTTTTAAAAAAAAATTAAAATCTAATCAGATATAATACTTTCTTCGTTTCAAAATACATGTCGCAATCAATCAGTGCACACATGCCAATCACTGCATATATGTTAATATACAACTTTGACCATTAATATATTTAATTATATATAATAAAAAAATTATAAAAATGACACGGATACCGATACGCCATCACTAATAACAATTTAAAAATATGTCATAATTCAATATAATCATATGTGTTGGTGTTAGATACTGACACACATGTTCGACACCAAGACAAACTTAATCCAAAAAGTGGTCGTGTAGATAATTGATTTTTATTAGTTGAAAAAACAACTAGCAGTGGAATTACTAGTACTCAATTGTATTTACCTCTTACAAACAACCATTGGGGCAAAGCGGGTCAAGTAATGTACAAAGACAAAATCATGAGAATGTCACACGTGTGATTACCGACCGAAGTATTTCACATGTATGAAGTGGGGTCCACAGCCATTCCTTCATCCACCACCCTGTACAGCAACAGAGGTCCAGTCCAACACTATTGCAAAAAGGCAAAGTAGGGAGCTTCTTTGTATATTTTCTACAGATTCATCAGATCCTATCAAAGGAAAAGTAAAGTACAAACACTCTTCCTTCTACACCCCCCTTTCATCTCAATCCTCTCCATTGCTACTTCTTTTTCTTCAAGGTACTTCTCCAACTTCCAAGGTACTTCTTCACATTTTAGTTTTTTGTAACATAAAAATCTCTCCTTTATAGATGTCTTCTTCTCACTTTTCATTTTCATGATTTGGGTTGTGATTTGAATTTCCTAGTTTCTACTTTCATTTTTATTTAAGTACATTTTTTTAGTTATTAATTCTAGAAAAAAATATTTTTTAAATGAGAAAAATTATATATTTGTTACTAATAAAAGTGTGTAAGTGTTTTGATTAAGCTATGAAGATGAAAAAAATTATTGGAGTGAGTTTGGCAGCTAGAAAAAGTTGAATCAAGTTCAAGTGAAGTACTAAAAGTAAATCAAAGTTTAAGGTACTATTAGAATGCAGAAAGCATGAAACTTGGAAACGACATGCTGCATTCTGTCGGCAACAACCCTCAAACATTCTTTTTCTAGTTTCAGATTATTGTTCTGTCCCTTTTATTAATGTTTTTTATATTTTTTAATTTTTATTTTAGTTTTTGTTCTTATAGAGTGAAAATCGGATCTGAAGGTTTCGAGTAAAGAAAGCTCTTTGATTAATTAATTTATTATTTATTTAGGTTAATTAATCTCCACATTCTCGATATTATGAGAGATCTATGTGTACATCCACTAGATATGCATTAATTGCATCTTTTGAGTTACTACCTTATCTTCTTAGTTTGTGTATTTTACAGTTTTTTTCCGAATATTAAGGTAACTCGATTTGCTACACTGTAACGGCTATTTGACTGTGTTTTCCTCTTTTTTAGGCTCCTTGGAACGGTTCATTTTTTATTCAAAAACACATTTTCAAGCTCCTACCACTAGTGAAGGAAAAAAAAATTCAATATTGAAATTGTTGCTTCTGTGATTTTTTGAACCAACAAGATGCAGAGGCCTCCACCTGAAGATTTTCTGTTGAAAGAGACCAAACCCCACCTTGGTGGTAAGGTTTCTGGAGACAAGCTTACAAGTACCTATGACCTCGTTGAGCAAATGCAGTATCTTTATGTTAGGGTTGTGAAGGCTAAGGAGCTACCTTCTAAAGATGTTACTGGAAGTTGTGACCCTTATGTTGAAGTCAAGCTTGGTAACTACAAAGGAACCACGAGGCATTTCGAGAAGAAGACAAATCCTGAATGGAATCAGGTTTTCGCTTTTTCGAAGGATCGGATTCAGGCTTCGGTTCTTGAGGTTTTTGTGAAAGATAAGGATTTTGTGAAAGATGATTTTATTGGTCGTGTTTGGTTTGATCTCAATGAGATTCCGAAGAGGGTTCCTCCGGATAGTCCTCTGGCGCCGCAGTGGTATAGATTGGAGGATAGGAAGAGTGATAAGGTGAGAGGGGAGCTGATGCTGGCTGTTTGGATGGGTACTCAAGCTGATGAAGCGTTTCCTGAGGCGTGGCACTCAGATGCAGCGACGGTTAGTGGGACTGATGCTCTTGCCAATATTAGGTCGAAGGTGTATCTATCTCCTAAGCTTTGGTATTTGAGGGTTAATGTGATAGAGGCACAGGACTTGCAGCCGTCTGACAAAGGAAGATTCCCGGAGGTTTATGTGAAGGCTATTTTGGGAAATCAGACCTTGAGGACTAGAATCTCTCAGAGCAGGAGTATCAATCCGATGTGGAATGAGGATTTGATGTTTGTGGCTGCGGAACCGTTTGAGGAGCCATTAATTTTGAGTGTGGAAGATAGGGTTGCGCCGAACAAAGAGGAACTGCTAGGGAAGTGTGTAATTCCCTTACAGATGATGGACCGGAGACTCGATCACAAACCTGTGAACACTAGGTGGTTCAATATTGAAAAGCATGTTGTTATTATGGAAGGGGACAAGAAGAAGGAAATCAAGTTTGCAAGCAGGATTCATATGAGGGTCTGTCTAGAAGGTGGTTATCATGTTTTGGACGAATCAACTCACTACAGTAGTGATCTTCGCCCAACGGCGAAACAGCTGTGGAAGTCAAGTATTGGTGTTCTGGAAGTGGGGATATTGAATGCTTCGGGTTTGATGCCGATGAAATCAAATAATGGGAGGGGGACTACCGATGCTTATTGTGTAGCCAAGTATGGTCAGAAATGGGTGCGTACAAGAACCATCATTGATAGCTTTGCACCGAGGTGGAATGAGCAGTATACTTGGGAGGTTTTTGATCCATGCACTGTCATTACAATTGGTGTATTCGATAACTGTCACTTGCACCATGGTGGTGATAAGCCTGGAGGACAAAGAGATTCAAAAATCGGCAAGGTAAGAATCCGTCTTTCCACACTCGAGACTGATCGGGTCTACACACATTCCTATCCGCTTCTTGTTCTTCATCCAACTGGGGTGAAGAAAATGGGAGAAATTCAACTGGCTGTAAGGTTTACTTGCTCTTCTTTGCTTAACATGATGCACATGTATTCAAATCCATTGCTGCCCAAGATGCATTACATTCATCCATTAACTGTAAGCCAGCTTGACAGTCTGAGGCATCAAGCTACTCAGATTGTTTCCATGAGACTTAGCCGTGCTGAGCCGCCACTGAGAAAGGAGGTAGTGGAGTATATGCTGGACGTCGGTTCCCACATGTGGAGTATGAGAAGAAGCAAAGCCAATTTTTTCAGAATCATGGGGGTTTGAGTGGATTAATTGCTGTTGGAAAGTGGTTTGACCAAATCTGCAATTGGAAAAACCCTATCACAACAGTTCTGATTCATATCTTATTTATAATACTTGTCATGTACCCTGAACTTATCTTACCAACAATTTTCCTTTACCTCTTTTTGATTGGAGTTTGGTACTATAGATGGAGGCCAAGGCACCCACCTCACATGGACACACGTCTCTCCCATGCTGATTCCGCACACCCTGACGAACTAGATGAAGAGTTCGACACATTTCCAACCACAAGACCTTCTGACATCGTGAGGATGCGATACGATCGTCTTAGAAGTATCGCGGGTAGGATACAAACTGTTGTCGGGGATTTGGCGACTCAAGGCGAAAGACTGCAGTCTTTGCTGAGCTGGAGAGATCCAAGAGCTACTGCACTTTTTGTGCTATTCTGTTTGATTGCTGCTATTGTACTTTATGTGACTCCATTTCAAATTGTGGCTCTTCTCAGTGGAATTTATGTGTTGAGACATCCAAGGTTTCGTCACAAGCTTCCTTCTGTGCCACTCAATTTCTCAGGAGGTTGCCTGCAAGAACTGATTGCATGCTCTGAAGTTGGACTTGCTTGGATTGGAATGTGCAGAAAAACACAAGGGGAGCTTTTGGTTGTTTTGTTTTCATTATTCACCCACCAGATTTTGTGGATTTTTAGTTTCAATTATGTCTTAGAATATTTATATTTTCGAACTTATGGTAGTCCTTGTTAAAATTTGTAATTTTGTAGGGTGAGTTGAAATTATTTGTCTTTAATCAACTTCATGTTTAATTTAATTAGATGCAGTTAAGAACTTTCCCAATGGAAATCTGGGTCAAAGGTAATTTTCTTTATTATATTACTATTATCATCATCATCATCATCATATCATTGTTTTTATTATATTCTTGCATCCTTTTTTGTAAGCTTTTTATAGATGCGATGCCTTTCGAAACCGGTGACAAGCCTATTAAGTGTACTTGGCTTAAGTGTATTTTTGACCCTAAGTTTCAAAATATTGCGATTTTGATCCCTATTAAAAAAAATGAAAAATTTGGCCCCCATGATTTGGCTCCTTTGCAATAATCGTCATTTTTGTCAATTTTGACTTTTTCAACGCTTGTGTGGCATGCCAAAGAAAAATGTCAAATAATTAATAATGAAATAAAATAATTAAAAATTAATATTTTTTTAAAAAAAAAACCCAGATTTTTTTTAAATACTCATCCTCTTCTTCATATCTTCATATTTTTCATCATTCTTCATTTATTCATCATAAAAATATCCAGAATTTAAAAAATAAAAACAGATATTGAAAAAGGAAGAGACATGTGATGATGATGATTCCAAAAAAACTCAGGAAATCATCTCCATCATAATAACACAGAACAACATAAAATCCCAAACAAAATTCATACCAACAAATCTTTAACATGACAACATATCACTGAAACAACAACTCAGATTTGTGGTTTCTCACAAGCTTCATTCATCCAAAACCTTCTCAAATTTCGGAGTGACAAACCCACATAACAAATCAAACGTGCTTTCAACCTCGCCGGAATTCACATAACAAAGTTCAAACATTAGCCTTCGTAAAGGTAAACGACATTGTGTTGTTGTTTCGTTTGGAAGCTGCAAAACCGAAGAAACGAACCGTCATCGTCGTCGTTTAGAAGATCAGCAACACTAAAATCAACAGAACAATTTCGTCAAGTTTGGGAAACTGCACAAATCTCACAGATTTAATTTTATGAACGAACAAACTCAGTGGGTGTATACCGCAGGAGTTAGGGAACCTTGTGAATCTTCGTACTTTGATTCTTGATCACAACAACTTAGAAGGCCATTTGTCATTTCAGCTGTCAAACTATACCAAAATGGACAAGTTGATGTTAGATTTAAAATTTTTCTGAACTACGGCTTCGAGGCAATATGTTTGGAGGGAGAATTCGTAGATCGGTTGGGGAATTGCAGAACTTGATCTATGGGTTGAATCTAAGTTCTAATGGGCTGATAGGAGACATTCATGTGGAAATCGGAAAACTGAAAACTTTGCAAATGTTGGATCTATCTTAGAACAATTTGAGAGGTGGTGGTGAGTCTACCAAAGATTTTGGAAAATTGTTTTTCTTTTAGATTTGATGTTTTGCTGGGAAAAGAAGATGAATGAGGAGATTGATGAAATTGTTTTTTTTTTTTTGAAAGAATGAAATTGTTGTTCTTGAAGGAGATTGATGAAATTGTAAATATCACGTGTCATTCATTTCCCAATATTTTTTATGATGAATGTATGAAGAATGATGATGAATATGAAGATATGAAGAAGAGGATGAGTATTTAAAAAAAATATGGATTTTTTAAATATTATTTTTTAATTATTTTATTTTATTATTAATTATTTGGCATTTTTCTTTTTTTTTTTAAAAATATGTAATTACACATGTGGCATGCCACACAAGCGTTGAAAAGGTCAAAAATTGACAAAAAAGATGATTATTGCAAACGGGCTAAATCATGGGGACCAAATTTTTCATTTTTTTTAATAGAGGGCCAAAATCGCAACATTTTGAAAACTTAGGGGGCCACAAAGTACACTTAAGCCATTATTTTTTTAAGTGTACAAACAAAATCACCATCTAATTTCGTTTGTTTTTGGTTGTTACTTGGCTTTGATTTTGATTTTCTTCTTCCTAATAAGCCTTTTCTGCAAGATATTCCTAATAAGCCTAACATATGAGTATGTTTATTCATACATACTGCTTAAGAATCCGAATTTTGGTCCAAATAACTTTTTTTTTGAAGAGATCAAATGAGATTATATTACTACCAACAGACTATCTTTCCAGCACAAGATGTACAAGGGAAGAAAGCCGAATAATTACAACAAAAGTTCAACAAACTAAAAATCAATTGCCAACGTCCAAGCATAGAAAAGGGATTTGGCACCAAGTATAAAACTGATACGGAAAACAACAAATTTAACTTTAAACCACCAAAAGGAAAGAAGCTTAATTTTCTCCAAAGCTGAATAGGAGCATTTTCTTTGCCATGGAAAATCCTGTCATTTCTTTCTTTCCAAATCACCCAAGAACTCGCAAACCAAATCAATAACATGAAAGAACGCTTTGATTTAGCATACCCTGATAAGCTGCCAAACTGTAAAAAATATCCACAATACCGTGACAGATCCGCTGAATGAACTCCAAACCATTTTCGAACAAGTTGCCAAATAGAACCAAAAAAGTTGGAACCCAAAAATAAATGATGTGTCGTTTCCACCAAGCCACAACAACCAACACACAATTGGGACTCCTGAGGAACAATCCCTCTTCAAAATAAATTCCCCTTAGTTGACAATCTATTCTGAAATAGCCGCCACACAAACACCGACACCTTTAACGGAACATCCTTCCACCACAATAAGTTCGAGGGAACGAAATCATGAGTGGAGTTTCAATTAGTAAGAATGCGGTATGCACCACTAACCGAATACCCAACAACTGGATCCGGTACCCAAGACCAAACAGCTGGAATATCAACCTGCAAGGAAACAGTCAGCAGTAAAGTCGTACACTCCTCTACCATCTCCTCTTCCCACGCTCACAATCTTCTCCTCCACTCCAAGCCTCATCTCCCTCACCCCACCTTAAAGCAAACATTTGGAGCTATAATCGACAGTTTGTTTCCTGATAAATCAAATAAACGACCGAAACCTATCCCGAAGAGGGACATCACCCCCACCCACTTATCGAGCCAAAACAAAGTAGTAGCACCGTTACCGACATTAAGATGCAAATTATCGGCAAACCCGCCACCCGCCACCGCACCTACGCCATCACGGATACCAACCATCTCCCGCCACCACACTGATCCATCCCTACCACCCTCCTGCAACCGCCCCCAAACAACCCCATATCTAGCAGCCAAGACTCTAAACCAGAGACCCTCTCTGTCCACCGCCAACCTCCAACACCACTTACCCAACAACACAATATTAAACTCTCTGATTCTCCTAACCACCAACCTCCTTAACCAAACAAATGGACTCCCAGTCAATCCAAGAAATTTTCCTATTATCCTCTCCCCCCCCCCAAAAAAAAAAACAAATTAAAAGAGATTCAATAGAGAGATGATACCTGATGGAACTTTGAAGAAGGAAAGGGCATAGACAGGGAGAGAGGTCAGGACAGACTTCAGGAGAACAAGACGTCCACCAAAAGACAAATTTCTACTTTTCCAGCTTGACAAGCAGGACTTAATACGATTAACCACCGGGTCCAAAAATTCAATCGACGAGAATCACCACCAATAGGGAGGCCCAGATACAAAACAGACAAACTTTTAACTTTACAACTCAAAACCAACGCAACTTCAACTTGCCAAGACCCACCAACATTTATGCCAACTAATCACTTTTGTAGAAATTAACCTTCAAATCAGACATAGGCCCAAAAAGATGAAGGATGACGCGCATAGCCCGAACATTAGCCCAACTTTCTCCCAAAATCAGAGTATCATCCACAAATTGTAAATGAGAAATAGTTAAAGGTCGTTCCCTCCCATAACCAGTGAAGATATTATTATTAACCATAGTCTCCATCATCACATGAAGCCCCTCAACCGCCAAAAATCTACCACTTGTATCACTTCATTTTAGAATTAAGTACGTAATTTATTAATTTGTGTACAAAAATCTTAAACTGTAAAGACATGCACGAAGGTTTTAGATTTTTTTTCATAGACTCCCTGCACTTCATGCAACTGACATTAAATATGGATGTCTTTTTTATCAAATACTTGAACCTTACTTTGTTATGTTGTTAGAGTCAAACCATTTCTGCTACACTCGTCTTCTGTTGATGGATGTTTTAGATTTTACACGCGACTAACAAGTTAAGGATTGAACATCTTTTGTTTTTTGGGACAAAGGATTAGACATCCTTATGTCTTAGAAAAAGGGAGGAAGTTGATATCATAACGAGGACTTTGAAATTTGGCATTAAGTTTATGGGATCATGACCTTCGTATTGAAATAATCATCATTATTTCTGGCATGGAAAATTATGCAGACCATGCCTCTTTGAATCGAAATCGAAATAATGGATATGGTTTTGAATCTTATATATGGTATATCCATTATTTTCCAAGGTGGGTAGTTAATTGAATCTTATATATAGGTATATCCATTATTTTAGAATATGAAAAAAAAATAGTAAAGGTTTTGTACTACAAGAAAAATCGAAATCTTGCTCTAACCAAATTGAAAATACTCCACTACAATTTTCTTCTTTTTTGTTGATAATTTTTAAATTAAACGTGTTAAAAATATTGAAGTTAAAGAAAGTTTCACCACTTATTTATGGACTCAAAACCTCTAAGGTTGTTTTATGGTGGCAACTCTTGGAACTGTTAGATTTAGAGAGTCTAAATCTAACGATCCTACAACTTTTGAACCGTACAACAATTCTAGGGAATACAGACACATTATTTTTTGAGGTAGTCTTGCAATGAATTAATAATCCATATTGCAGCAAATGATAGGCATGTAATCAAATTAGTGGGTCAGTGTTCCATATTTTAATTAAGGTCAGCTTAAAAAGCTAATTAATATAAGTTTCCAAATAAATTTATGCTCATATATTTTTATCAACAATTGTACATTGAACTTGATCCTATAATGGCAACAAGTCCCAATCATATTAAGGGTAGAAAATGGCGGTACCGTAGACCTGATAATAAGATAATTTTAAAAAACCAAATAGACTTGCATGTTTTACACTGATTTATCTGAAGCATCCGAGCTTTCAACATTTAAAATGTGTTTGGACTTTGGACTAATGACGATTTTATGTTTTCAGGGCATCTTTTTTTGTCAAGGTAACTACACAACATTCTTTTTTTTGTCAAAAATAAAACGTTAAACACAAGCAATTTGAACAAACATAAAACATAAACAAATTTTAATGTAATAGCAAGTTGAACTACCCACCTTTAGTTGAACCATTGACTCTAATACCGTTGTTTGATTGCATGAGGAGCCTAAGACATTGCAGAATCATCATGTTCAGTTAGCATAAACTGTACAAGTGAGTTGAACACCACATTTTCACTCAAAACCTTATATCAGTAGGAATATGAGTCCTACTTTATATGA